>JASDQU011247758.1:4076-25713 GCA_032191745.1 Picea mariana
GTCTTGGTAAAGATGTTTGTCGTCTGTTCTACTGAAGGAAAAAATTATAGGTCGATGGTCCCCTCGTGTACTAGCTCCCATATGTAGTGCATGTGGATCTCAATGTGCTTCATCTGCTTCCTCTAAACTGGATCTTTATAGAACTTCAGAGTGCTTTGTTTGTCACACTATATGAGGATCTTCTGATGAAACTGAATGCCCAACTTAGTGATAAAATTTTGTAGCCACATAGTCTAAATGGTTATGTTGACTACCCATCTATACTCTACCTCGGATGAAGAAAGAGAAATAGCAGTCTGCTTCTTGCTCGACTGAAAGATAGGCCCAAAACCAAGACTGAGTGAGTAACCATATGTGGACTTGCGATCAATGCTATCACCATCCCAGTCAGAATTAGTAAACTCGATGAGATATAATATAAAGTTTGTTGCATAATGAATCCAAAAGGTGATGGTGCCTTGTACGTAATGAAGGATACACTGTGCATCCTTCCGATGTATCTCATGTGGCTCCTACATGAACCTGGAAACTATGCCAACTGCATAGGATAGGTTTTATCTGGAGTGTGTGAGATACAACAAGATCCCCACTAGTTGTCTATATAGTGTGTTGTCAACAAATGGAGTGTCCCTGCCATCCTCAAGTTTGATTCTTGATAGGAAAAGAGTTGGAGCAGAATTGCAGTTTATCATGTGAAATCTCTCAAGGAGATCTTGTGCATATTTCATATGAGACAGTTTGATGGTTGATGCATCCTGACTCATATCAAGTCCAAGGAAGAAGTGTAGTGGACCCATTTCAGTCATCAAAAACCTATCATGTATAATCCTCTTGACTGCAACAATCATTGAAGTAGAGCAACCAGTGATCAACAAATCATCAACATACAGAATTAAGAGTAGAAGTGAATTAGCTATCCTGAGCATGTAGACATCCGGGTCTGATTTACAATGTACAAAGTTCTGTGATAGCAAGTAGGATTCTGTCTTGGCATACCATGCCCTCAGAGATTTCTTGAGGCCATGAAGAGATTTCTTCAATCGAAAGACCAAAGATGAATCCTACATACATCCATGGGGATTCTCCATATAGATATTCTGAGAGAGATCATCATGAAAAAATGCATTATTCATGTCCATCTGATGGACTTCCCATCCCTTGGTCACTGCAATGGAAAGTTCCAAATGCATGGAATCCATCTTCACTACTAGAGAGAAGGTCTCATCATAGTCAATTCCATGCACCTGTTGAAAGACTTTGGAAACAAGCCTGACTTTGTATCTTCTAATCTGTCCATCCGCTGCACTCTTGGTCCTTTAGAACCATTTTCATCTAACGAGTTTCTTTCTAGAAGGAAGGGGAACGAGATCCCAAGTCTGGTTCTCGAGGAGGGATTTGTACTCCTCCTGCATGGCGAATTCCAAAAAGGGATTTTCGATAGCCTCACCATAACACTATGGATATGAATATTGAACCAATAAAAGATGCCTGGAGGGAAATGGTTCAGTGGCAATGATTCCAATAAGAGGCTCCTAAAAATTAGCTCGATTCCTCCTAGTATCTGTTGGATCACCAACAATATCCCCTACATCCTGAAGAATAGTTTGTACCCACTTGGGCCTCTTCTCTGGTTCTGGATCTGCATCTAAATGTTATGACTCTGCATCTGACTATACTGAATCTATATCTAGATCATTTGATTCCTTTGAATCATAACTCTCATATGAAGAAGAGTCGACATGTGCATGCTCATAGTCTCATACAGGTGGAAGAATGAAGGTGTCTACATGCGGTTGTTGAGGTACATGCAAGACACTTTCCTAGAATTGGAAACTTTGCTCAATGATGAGACAGTCCGAGGAAATATCAATAAGTTTGTATCGCTTCACACCGTCGAGTATCCAACAAAAATACACTCAGTTCTCTATGGAACAAGTGCCTTCCTCTTTTCAGAGGGAATCTGGGCCCATGCACGTGAACCGAAAATATGAAAGTGGCTCACTTCCAGTTTGAGGCTGCTCCAAGCCTTGTAGGGCATCTTATCCTTGATATATCTATGGGGAGATATGTTTTGGATGTAGGTTTCATAATTAAGTTCTTCATCCCATAGTATCTGTGGTAGTGACTTTGCATGTAGCATGCAAGATGCCATCTCTTTTAGAGATCTGTTTTTCCGCTCAACAACTCCATTTTGCTACGGATTATAGGGAACTGTGTGCTCCAATTGAATCCATACCTCATGAAAAATACTATGGATCTCATGATTTATATAATCTTCCTTGTTATCAGTTCATAGGACTTTGAGTTTCTTTCCATATTGTGTCTCAACAAGGGCTTTGAAATATTTGAGGTTTTGAAAGACCTTGTATTTTTGCACGAGAAATTAAATCCATGTAAAATGTGAAAAATCATCAACAAAAATGAGAAAAAACCTCATTTTTCTGATTGATGGATGTGGAAAGGGACCCATGAGGTCACTATGGATCATATCTAAAGGAGAGGAATCTCTCTAAGTCTTTTCTTTGTCGAATTTCTCTTGAGGGTGTTTTCCAAGAACACATCCCTCACAATTTCCTTTGGAGAAATGGATGTACCGTAGACTATCAACCAATATTTTCTTTATAGGATGTTTCATATACCTGAAATTCTAATTCCAAAACCTTTTGTGCCATATCCTACTACTTTCATTGGCATTAGTAAGCATTAAAGCAGAATATGGTTCAATAAATTAAGAAAATGTATACAATCTAGATTGATGATTTACCTCACCAGTAGCAACCCTTGAATTGTTTTGTATGTCATAAATGTCCACTACATTTGGTGTGAATATTGATTTATTTCCGCTATCATAATTCATCATCTAATACACAAAGACAATATTGATGGAAAGTTTGGGAACGTGCAACACATTCTCAAAGCTTTCATTCGTGAGTTCAATCCTTCCTTTGTCAATGACCTCAACTGGGGAGTTGTCCCCCATTAGAATAGTAGGAAATTTGCATGCATCTAATGAAGAATAGACTACTTCTGTGGCATCCATGTGATGCAATTCTCCTGAATCTATGATCCAAGCATCAGGAGAGGAGTTGATGAAAATCAAGGCATGGATAGAATTTCCTTTCTTGGGATTTCGATCTTCTGGCTTCTTATTCTTGGAACCCTCGAGGATGCTATCTCTAAGGTATTTTTGCTGAATTATTTGAGTCATTAGATGTATTTTTTCTGCATGCATGCGGATTCTGGATAGAATCCTTTATGGAAGTACATGCATTTATCCCCTTTTCTTCCCTTTCCACCTTTGGATCTGGAGGCATCGGTGAAGGGTTTTGAGTACCCTTCCTTTTTTGGATGTGCATGAGCTTTCATTTTGTGTTTATATTTAGATTTTTTATATTAATGGCTTCCATCTTGCATAGTAACTTCATGCACCTTTGGGCCTTTGATTTTTCCCATGTTGATGATCTTGGTTTGCTCTTGTGTCAGGGATTCAATAAATTCCTCAAGAGAAGGCATCTTTCAGGTGGCTCCAAAGGTGAATTTGACTGAATGGAGTGTTGATACAAACACAGAGAATTCAGGACCAAGTTTGGAGAAAATGGTGAGAACCATTTGTTTTTCCTCCTTAGATTTATCAACCCTGCAAGCTTTGAGTTACAACAGTAAATCCTTGAATTTTGTAAAGAAATCTTGGATATTGCTGAAGATTTTTGGATCCAATGTGAGAAATTACACCTCCATCATGTGTCCCCTCATCTAATCCTGTTTTCCAAAGATCCCTTCCAAGGTGGTCAAGGATTCATAGGGGGTTTTATAGGAATATATGTGAAAAAGGAGATCGGGAGAAATAAGACTGCAAATCGTTCTGAATGCTTCATCCATTCGATTTAGATACTTGGATTTTTCTATGGATGATGTTAGTTTTATGTCTATATTGAAGTTTAACCTATACAATCCTATGTTTCATATATGTATTACTATTTTATCCCTCCATGCAAATTAATTGTAAGGTGCTAGAATGAATTCTTTTGGGATATCCTTCTTTCCGCTGTCTTCAATCTTTTGTACAAAAAAATGTGTGTCGGTTTTCCTTAGCAATCCATCGGCTCTGATACCATGTAAATTTTTGAACCTACATAGAATATATCTATCTAGAAAATACCACACATTTTCAAAGAGAAATTGAGAAAGAAGAAGCAAGAGAGAAATCATCGAAGAATTCTCATTAACCGTTATGAATAATGAATAATTTACACATGATATACTTTGTATAACTCAATCAATGCGCACTGGAGGAGAACCAATGCACCATAGTGGTGGTATAGGGTGATCTGGACACACACCAACAGTTACAAGAGTGAATTGCCACCTAGTCTAGTCTATCAGAAAGTTACGGGAGTGAGTTTCCACCTAGCTAAGTTAACTAGTCAACCAATCTTCAGTTAACTGACTGAAACATAGTGTAGTGAGGAGTATATCAAGGAATCAAGGGTAATGCACCATTTTGGTGATGAAACCAAGGCTAATGTACATTATCATGGTGATTATCCCAATGTTTCACAGTGGAAAAACCAATGAAACATCTAGACTCAACTCAACTAGTCAAACTGAAGTGTCAACTGAAGAGAATATTCTCCAAGTGAAATATTCTCCCCTAAAATTTAGGAGACTGAATAATGACTAATAAACATAGGAAAAACCTTAGGACCTTAGGAAAAATAAATCCTAGGTGTGTGTGAAGTAACTCCAACACCTTCTCTCAGTTTTCTATCACCAGTGATCATTTGGTGACCTTCCACTCCTTATCTGTAAATATAGATATACAAACTTCACCTGCCAACTCCCCTATTACAATTATAATTTTCCTTATATATAGTACATGTATTACCTCTTTCAATAATCGTTGGTTTTCATTCTTTTGGTTTATTTGTACATTAACCATTCCAACAATTTTGCATGGTGCATCATCACCCAAATGAACCTATCCAAAATCACCTTGAAAATAATCTGTAAAATGTTTCCTATTGGGTGTGGAATGAAATGAAGCCCCTGGATCTAATACCCAAGACTAAAAAATATTATCTGGAGAAAGAATCAAATAATCTTGTAACACATCACCTGTTACAGTTGCTTCTTGATTTTTCTCTTGTTGTACATCTCTTTGTTTCTTTGGATATCTGTAGTATTTCTTCAGATGTCTTTTCTTCCCACAATTCCAACACTCTATCTTTCACAGTCTAGATTTAGATCTTCCCTTCTTAGAATTCTCATTTTTCCCTGAGCCATTTCCTCTATCCTTTTGTCTTCCCCTGTTCTCCAGTCAACGCATTACCTGATGTCTCACTTGTTCTTTTCCATCACATTTCCTCTCTAAGGATAAAACCAACAACATCATCAAATTCTAGAGTGTTTGAGCCATAGACAGAGTTAATTACATCCATGACCAAGCCATTCCATCTTCCTAACAATGAGCACAAAATTAGAAGAGCCCTGACCTCATCATAAAATTCCATCTTTACATAACTTAGTGTTATAGAATAATTCCCCTGCGGATAGGAGAATTATCCGTTGGATTCTAGACCCCTAATACCAAGAAAAAAAGATAAAAATGGGCACTAACATCCCTTTGAGACAAGAAAAATTTGATTGGAAACCCTAGAGCTCTGCAACGCTGCAGATGTGATTGTTGCACACACTGACACCATCGTTCTAGGACAACAGAATAACCTTTGGGGGTGAAGGCCTCATGAGACAACTGAGAAGCCAGGATGAGTCCAGAAGAGATGGGTAAACCCCCCTCATACAACGATGTCACTACCAATGACAGGAATGGAACCTGTGCCAAAATACCTACATTCGAGCCACCGTCGCAGCTGTGAGATCAGCTTTTCACCTAGGAATAGGGGCTCAGGAAAGAAATGGATGTAGAACTCAGTACATCTCATCCAAAAGTTTCTTAAGGATGGGAACTAGGCAAGTGCATACCGCAAATGGACAAACCCCCTAATTATCACATCAAATCAACACGAGTAGGGGAGAACACTCAGTTTATGATGGATCATGCTCTAATAGACAATTTTTTAGGCCTATGGCCAACTGAACGTGACCTCACACGCTGGATCAAGGACTGGTGGAACCCCAAAGGAGACTATGAAGTTCATCTCAGCTCCAAGGGTTTCTTCACAATAATCCTATACAACCTCGAAGATAAGGATAGAATATTTGATAATGGACCATATTTCTATAACTCAGCGGGATTGCTTCTATGATTTTGGACAAATAGATTCAACCCATAGAAGGAGGACTTTACAAGAGCGCCAGTATGGATATGTCTGTACTCACTACCCTGGGAATTATGGCTGGAAGAAATACTGATGGATATCGGGAACATAGTGGGGCGCTACGTAAAGGCATCAGAGGCTACAAAGATGAGAAAGTACCTCATATGCCTGCATCTGTATCTATATGGACATCTCAATGGCTCTGCCTAGATCAATTACTCTAGAATATCAGGACGACGAATGGAACCAAACAATCGATTACGAAAACATCCCCTTTTGTTGCAGGAAGTGCCATGAGCACGACCACCTCTTCAGAGTCTTCCCTCTGAATTCTCCAAGCACCAAGGCTAGTGACAGTAAGAAAAAGGACGACTTCACCAATGTTACAGGTAGGCGGAAAAATCCACCAAGAAAATAGAACCAGAGCATGACCCCAAAGGTTCCAACCAAAAATTCCTATGACGTACTGAATTAGTTGCCAGAAGAGGAGGAAATACAAAACCCTCATCAAGAAAAAATCCAGGCAAAGGGTAAAATCCCAAAGGAACCCAACCTGACTCAAGCCAAAGAATCAACCCAAGCAACTCAAATAGGTACAGACGGAGACACCACCATGCAGATGGATGAAACGGATTTTGCGGACATAGATATAGAAACACTAGAGGAAGCTCTTAACCAAAAAGACCTACAACACATCTCTATGGACCAACTCCATAAATTCCATAAAGTTTTCACAAACTCCATAGTAGGATCTACAGCAAGACTGGGCATAACTGTAGACCCAGGAATAGAATCTAAGAGGGCAACTAAGGAAAACAAAAAAGGGGATGCAAAACAACCCACCAGCTAATCAAAGAAGTAGGAAACCTATTGATAAACTCAAGACAGATATATAGGTTATCGGAGGGATACCTCCACCCCCCACCCCCCCACCTTCCTCATGATGAAGACAATCACTTGGAATATCAAAGGGATTAATGGTAGATCCAAGCAAAGGATCCTCCAAAATTGTATCAAAGATGAAAACCCAGATGTCCTACTCCTACAAGAAACTAAATGTGCAAGACATGAAGCTGAAAATATCTTCCGACGAAGCTGGAGGGGCTGCGAATTATTCCATCAAGACTCCGTGGGAGATTCTGGAGGATTAGCCATTCTTTGGAACCCACATACTGTCACTCTACAGCAACCCTTCTCCACGACTAGTAATCTCACGGCTTATTTCATGGTAACAGGATCTACCAAGGAAGGACCCATCACAAACGTCTACAGACTGCAGACCACACAAGAAAAGGAAAGCTTCATACAAAAACTACAACATGTCAAAACCCTACTGAATACGCCCAACTGGATCATGGGTGGTGACTTCAACATGATCCTAACAATGGAAGAGAAAATTGGAGGAACCAAAAGGCTGGAGTAGGACAAGGGTAAGTTCAAAACCCTAATAGATCAGTTAAATATT
Source organism: Picea mariana (assembly GCA_032191745.1). Taxonomy (NCBI): domain Eukaryota; kingdom Viridiplantae; phylum Streptophyta; class Pinopsida; order Pinales; family Pinaceae; genus Picea; species Picea mariana. The sequence continues at coordinate 11,820 of JASDQU011247758.1, forward strand.
GTAGATATGGAAACCCAAAATGGAATTTTCTCTTGGTCCAATCGAATATCCATACACCTGCACGTTTCTTGTAGATTAGACCACTTCCTAGTAGCAAAAACTCTTCTTGAGGGCGACCTGGTAATGGAAGCCAACATAATGCCAAAATTAGGGTCGGATCACTTGTCTATTATCTTCTTTCTAGATCCTGGCATTATTCCTAGACCCAAACCCTTCCGCTTTGAAAATTTCTGGCTCTCTCACCCAGGATGAAGTGGATCATGGCACTCACATGTACAAATTCCAGCAGCACCTCAAAAACATCAAGCAACAAATGAAGAAATGGAACAAATCCACCTTTGGAAATATTTTCCAACGACAATAGGAAATTGAACATAGGCTCGAAGACCTGCAAAGAACCTTCATCTCAGGAAGCAGAACTCCAGATCTAGTGAAAGAAGAAGAGAAACTCCTAGAAGAAATGGAGGAATGGAGAAAGCAAGAAGAAATCCTCTGGCATCATAAATCCAGAGTTCAATGGCTTAGAGAGGGTGAGCAACACACAAAATTCTTCCATAGGGAAATGATGCACCGCAAATACATCAAAGACATCACTTAACTGGAGGATGCTGAAGGCATCCCTATAAGAGAACATGACCAAATAGTGAAGTAACTCAACTCTTATTACAAAGAACTTCTCACGGAAACCATCGAGAACAGGGAAGAAGAAATCCAAAAACTAATGAATCACATACCCTCGATGGTCACCCCTAAGCAGAATGAAGTGCTCCTACACCCCATCACTCAAGCTGAAGTGGACCTAGTCGTAAAAGAAATGCCCCCAAGAAAATCACCTGGACTGGATGGCTTCACCACGGAATTCTTCCATCACTACTAGGATCTAATTAAGGAAGAGGTATGGCTGGATGTTGAAGAATATAGAACGTCTGGCCAAGTACTCTCTGCACTTAGTGTAACTTTTCTCACTCTCATCCCCAAAGAGGAGCGTGTTACTCATCCCAGGCAGTTCAGACCAATATCTCTCTGCAATGTCATTTACAAAATAATCACAAAGTTCATTGTCACTCGCCTTAAGCCAATCCTACATTTTATTATCTTCAAAGAGCAAGCTGGCTATGTGAAAGGTAGGAAAATCATGGATAGTGTTATTCTGGCTAATGAGGTGATCCACTCTTTGAAAATGACCAATATACCAGGTATGCTTTTTAAACTCGATCTCTCAAAAGATTTTGATAGAGTAAGCTAACAATACTTGCGCTCCATGCTAGAGTCCTTTGGTTTTGATAAACTCTAGGTCAATTGGGTTCTCAATCTCACCTCCTCATCCTTTTGCTCCATCTTGGTCAATGGGATACCCTCCCAGCCCTTCTCATCCACCAGGGGAATCAGACAGGGTGACCCCCTCTCTCCCTTCCTCTTCATGCTCATGGTAGAAGGGATAGGGCGCTACATCAAAGCGGCAATTCTGGAAGGCTCCCTCAAAGGTTTTCCCCTTCAGAAAATCCATCTAGCACCTTCAGACAGTCAGTTTGTCAATGACACTCTACTAATGAACACCCCTACTGCACGTGAAGCCACCAAGATAAACTCCATTCTCTCTGACTTTACGGAAGCCTCGGGCATGCTCTTAAACCTAGAAAAATCCAAGATTTACTTTTTCAATACGTCGGTCACAGTACAAAACCATCTTTCCAAACTTCTAGGCATTTCTAAGAGCTCCCTTCCTGCCATTTACCTCGGCATACCCCTCATATGGGAGCCAGCGCATTCCATTTCATGGGACAACCTACTCCTGTCTATCTCTCACAGGTTAAATAACTGGGCCTTTAGACCTCTTAATATTGTTGCCAGACTGGTGCTCCTCAAGTCAGTCCTACAGGCACTGCCCACCTACCTTTTCACTACTCTGGCAGTGCCTATCTCGGTAATTCAAGCAATCAGGATCCTCCAAATAAATTTCTTGTGGCACGGCCACCAAGCCAATAAGAAATGGGCACTAGTTGGCTGGGATAAACTCTGCAAACCCAAAAAGTTTGGAGGACTGGGTCTTCGTGATCCGAGAAAGCTCAGCCATGTCATGGGGGCCAAAATGTGGTGGAGATGGTTACAACATCTGACAGAACTTTGGGCACAAATTTGGAAACAAAAGTATGTCTCGAATACACAAACCAACCAATTAATCAGATTCAATGACCATATCCAAGGATCTAACATTTAGAACATAGCCTAGCAAAATCACCCTCTCATTCAAAAGCATGCTTTCTGGGAAGTAAGAAATGGAGAAAGCACACTATTTTGGTAGGACTCGTGGCAGCAACTACCCCCCCTCAATGATTTGGAAGATCTCAATACTCTCAAACAGAAGCTCCATCCAAATATCTTCAGGAAAGTTAGAGATATTTGAAACCCGACCCACAGGAACCAGCCTTGGAGACAATGGAAAATAGAGAGAATGAAATTATAGCTCATGGAAGACACAGATCTCCAAACTTGGCAAGATTGCGTAGCCCATCAGAAAATACCAATCAAAGAGGGACCGAACATCCTTAGATGGGGACACTCTACCACAGGTATTTTCTCAGTTAATGAAGCCTATTACTTGCAAGGAAACTATCAAAATTAGATCCTGGAAATAATCTGGAGAAAAATCTGGAAAGGCATCCTATGGCCCAAAGTCTCCATCTTCCTTTGTCTCACGGCTCAAAATAGTATCCTCACATGGGATAATTTCATAAAAAGAGGCTTTATAGGCCCCTCCAAGTGTACCCTATGTCACCAAAGAGAGGAAACCATGGAACATCTCTTCAACAACTGCCACTATAGTCAACAGATCTGGGATTGGGGAGCCCAAGCTATGAAACGCACCAACAGAAACAGGAGTAGCATTAGGGAAACAATTGTGAACTAGGATACAATCTCCTTCCATAACCCAATGTCGAATGCATCTGGCAGTTGCTCCCTAGATTCACCTTATGCACAATCTGGAAAGAATGGAAAAAATGAATCTTTCATTCAAAAACTTTCCTTCCTGCTATCATGTGGGAACAGATTGAAAAGTTAATTCGAGAAATGGTCAATAACAAACCTTGGAACCCTAAAGATCTTCAATGCATTCCCAAGGAGGAAAACATTCTCAAAAGCTGGAATATGCAAATTCACGTCTACCCTCCAATGAAGGAAAAATGCAGCCACTCCAACAACCACACAAATTGGAACCCCCTTCCATTAGTTTTCATCAAGATAAAATTTGATGGTGCCTGTAGGGGAAACCCAGGACCGACAGGATTCGGCTCAGTCCTCCGAAACCATGTTGGTGAGATTATACATTTGGTGGTCGATTTCCTGGGTGAGAATACAAACAATGTTGTTGAGCTTCTAAGCCTCATTCGAGGTCTCCAGGTTGCAACTCACAATCAACACCAAAAGGTCAGATTAGAGGGAGATTCTTAGATTATCATCCAACTCATCACCAAAATCCTTCATGGAGAACATCCACTACGAATATCTCCTAGTTGGAGGCTTTCAGGACTTCTGAAAGACTTTGGACCTATTGTCCACCCCAACCTCACCATAATCCCTTCTCATGTGAAACGAGAAGCAAACAAAGTAGAGGATTACCTTGTGAATGCGGGAGTTGAGACCAAGTCAGAACTCATACACTGGCGAGCCAATCTATCTGATGATATAGATCTCTTGAGGCACTGCAGAGACCTTGCTAGCAGAGATGCCTCAGCCCCGGATGGGGTGACACATCGTGCAACAATTCCATTCTGCATAGCATGGAGCCAAGGTTTAAATGCGACAGGTCACTCCCCATCTATTCATCATTAACAATGGGAGCAGGCCATTACAACTGACCTCCGGATGAGCGACTTCTCCCTCACGTGAAAGTGTTGATACTATAAGAATTAAGTATGGTTGAGTTAAAGAGAGGCCAGGTGCAGCCATCCTACAAAAATATGAAAGAAAATAGGTCTGGATGCAGTCGGCTCATTCTTTCTCTGAAACTCCCCATCGAATGTAAGCTCTAGTGTGTTTTTCTCGATGTCCTATCTTATACTCACTCCTCCTCCACTATGCCTAGGGAGCGAGGCAAGCCTCACCGTTGGTCGGCTTGGCACACCCATGCTACTCATCGACAGAGGAGGCAACATATGGAACGAGCACTCTCGCTGGTAAACTCTATCCTTCGACAAAGAGCAAGGGTCACCCGTTTCACACTCCATGCACCCATAATTGAGTCTACAACGAAGAAGAGAGATTACACCCTACCAACTCTAGATAATTGGTAGCCCATAGACATTAAGCGAGAAGAAAATCCTCCACCTATTCCTGAAACTCAAGTTGGAAGTAGCTTGAGGGGAAAGATTGAACAGGATTTCCCAACCTGCTACATAGAGGAAATACCATGCCCGGAAAACACCTCGACTAACCTAGAGCCTCAAGTAAGAGACAAGACAAAGGGGAGGCTCTGTGAGGATATCCCAATATGCTATATTGAGAAAGTGACTTACATGGATGACGTCTCGCAGAGGATCTGTATGGTAAAGGTGCACCACACAGACATCGCATCCATGGACAAAGACGAGGCTAGAGCAGAAGTGAAGAAGGGTACCTCAGGCAAGGCAGACACAAAAGGAATGCATGCACCACTCCTCAGCGCGGCACACCTGGATCTAGTGTTTGAACTTTAAGGACAAATGGCACACCAGGAGCACAAAGCCCTCCTCATGGGACAACATTTGGATATGCTTCTAGATTCTTATTCCAATTCCACAGCGAATTGAAAATGTCCAACGTGCACCCATCCATTTTTCATTCAGGCCAAAGCAGCGTGGCAAGAGGACGAGGATGACAAGTCACCTAGTATTTGAGCTTGTCTTTTTTAGTCTGGTTTTCAATCTTGTTGTTCAGAGTTAAGACGAGATATTCCCATCTGTCATGGTTTCCTTCGTGCCAGACAGATGGAGAAACAGTATTTTGGCTTATTTTCCTAGAAACAACATACTTGCCCCAAATTGTGCTGGTTTCCAGTAAAATGGCGGCACATTTGGTGGCAATAGTAACGTTGTATCTCTGTATTTTTGTCAATATAATATAGCAGGTAACACCTTTTTTACTTAAAAAAAAACAAAAAAAAAAACATCCCTTTGAGACTTGCTTAACTAATTGAAAAGAGAGAAGGAGAAAAGATGATCGTACCTATTTTTAGTATTTGTCCTCGCCACTCCACTTTGAGCTTGATCTCCAAACTCTTTCACACATCATGATATCTACAAAACCACAGACAAAAAAGAGAAAACAAGGAAATTGCTACTCTACCACATTAGATTAAACAAATTCATGTATAGTAGACAATCATAAGTAAATATACACAAAATAGAGTGAAATAGGCCAAGCATATTATTAAAATGAGAACCCAAAGAGAATACTTACAAACATGGATGATGATGAAGCATTCCTCCAAGATCCCCTCATCCAACCCTTGCATGAGGCTCCCAAGATCATAAGTTTGATATCCAAATTTCCTCCATTCTCTATGTAAATCCCTCAATATATAGGATTTGGAGGGTTAACCACCATTGAGAATATCACTCAATAGATCCACTAAAATGAGATCTCCAAGATTTTTAGGGACAAAATATCTCTTCAAGGATTTTAGGGAGAAAATATATCCCAAGTATTTTAAGGAGGAAATATCTCTAAAGATACACCAAATTAAGATTTTGGTTTGAGAAAATATCTCAACCATCCATGAGATTCTGAACTTCTCCTTGAAAATAGGAAACTAAATGTGAGGTCGATTTTGACACTAAATTAATTTCCTTTTTATAAATATTCATGAATAATTCATGTGAACATCGTATTTTGACCTTCATAGAATATATTTATCCTCAACATTGACTAGGGATTGTGACATATTTTATTTCATAGTGTCAGTGTATGTGACACTTTTATGACACTTGCGACACTTAGGGTGAGGTACTTAAGTGTGGCATTTTGGTGTGTAAAATATTTCCCCCTAAAATGTGAGGTCAGAGGAGAAATGGATGGTCGAAACACTTTACAATTCTTCAATGAAAGGGTGTGGTGTTGGAGAACCTGGAAGAAGATGCAAAAAATCATCAAATAGTATTAAAATATGTTCCAATTATGAGGTAGGCATACCTATGCTCGAAATATGAAATGACTCAAATCACGGCCACCAACCAATACACTGGTGATCCATGAAAAATATTGACTAAGGATATGGCCACCAAATATACAATGTGGATCCATACCTCCATGACATGAACTGATCCTAGCCATGAAAAATACACAGTGGCTCTACGAGATGATAAAACATAGCCATGAACAGAAGCAAGGAGGCCTGCCATTAAGGAATGAAGGTCCCAAGGTACCAACTGGTTTCTAAGTCTAATTTCGAGATGATGTGTTGAGGTTGACAGGAAAAGACTCATCGAAAGAGGGCCTTGATGTATCCCCCATCATCAACATGAAACTTACACAGGAAAGTGATGTAATATGGTGAATCAAATGAGTATGGACTAACATAGGAAATGGAAACTGGAAAAATTGCAGATCGATGGTTTGAAGTAAAACTTCTCTTGAACATGATGAGGCATGACAACTGACTTGGTATCATTGGCTTGATGAGTACCAAGAATGTAATGTGATGACAATAAGAGAACTCTTCGACTCGACGAAAAAGTATGGCGAAACATGGAATTGGTATGACTCAGAGGCAAGCAGAATACCCAATTGTAAGACAAGACACAAACAAGTTCCATGTTCAAGTGAGACAATAGCTACCATAAAGGATTCCCAAAAACTTAACTCACTTTCTTCAATTTTTCCCCCACCCAGATAGATGAGAACCTGTTTTTCATTTAACGAGCTCGAGGAGGGTACAACATGCTTGATATAACTCAACTTCGGTAACTTCCTCTTCATTTTTTTAACAAACTGAAGAAGTAAGGATTCATTCCCATATGGGTCCTTAAATGTGTAGTTTGGTGTATCCAGAGAAGGAAAAATTGGTGGTTTTGCATGTTTAGAGAGTTTGAAAAGAACTTAAATGCAATCCAGGCTTGTCCTTTTCATGATTTTAGTCTCCGAATTCCAAAAATGTATAAAACGATACAATGAAGAACTCTTCTAATCATGCTTTATTAGAGTGTCACTTTTTCGTAATTAGTCTCACGAGTCTGAAAAAGAGATAAAATATCACCAAAAAGATGCCCTTTCAAACCTTTAATGAGTCTGAAAGGAAGCAAGATCACTCGGAAATTGTTTCATGTTTAGAGATTCTGAAAAGATCTTAAAGGAAACTTTAAAGAGTTCCTTTTTCGTATAACCTTTATGAGCCTTAAAAAGTGATAAAAGTATACTCGGTCACATTAAAGAATAAATATTAAGCTTGGTAACCTATTCTCATTTATTTACAAGAAGGAGAAAGAACAAATACTAAGCTTGTTCTAGAAAATGAATACTACGTTACGATGGGAATGACCTTCAAACGAGGATCACTCTTAGCAGTGTGTCTCTCTAGAGGTAGTTTTCCCCCATCTTCTTTGGCATAAGTTGGAGGTTTTTCTCCAGCATGATGTCCAAAGGCTGGATATCTACCCCCCAAGCGTCATTCCTCTGATGACACTTCTTCTTTCCTCTTTTAGGTTTCTAGTTACTAATGTAAACATTTTCACTAGGTGGAGGAAAAAAGGTTCAAGTACTCGATCTAGAGTGAGAATCGATCATAAAGGAGGGGGGTTTGTTTCTTTTTTTAACAATATTGACAGAGACAATGAACTAAGATCGTCGAGACTATGTACTACCAATGGATGAGATGAATCAAATGATTTTCTTACCTAAGTCGAAATCATGTTTAAGATGGAAACATGTGTGGTGGGAGGAGCAGGCAAAGGAAAAATCCCCATGAGTGGGGAATCCTTAAGAAGACCTACTTGCTACGACACTGATGAGATATGGACTTGTATACTCAAGTTGGTCAATAGTGATAATATTTCCTTGATGGGGAAATCGTAAGATACGAAACACCAAAGATGAAATGAAATTCATTGCATAGAACCAACTGCGACCAAGTAACAAATTATAATCCATGGGTGCATAGAATACTTCAATATCAAATGAAACATTCTTACCCTTCAAAGTCACAAAAAAATATTTCAAGAGTCCATGAGGTTGGAAACCATGTCCATCAAATTCTTTAAGGGTGGTTGGGGATTGAATAAGTGTAGGAGAACCAAGGGATTTCCAAAAATGCAAATACATGACACAATTTGAGGCTCCCTTATCAAAAATAGTATGATGTATGTTCTTCCCACCAACCAAAACTTGAATTTGGAAAGGTAATTGGTGGGAGACTCTCTCCTTAAAATAATTGAGGTTAAGCATAATCAGGTTCGACTCCTTAGGATCCATGGCTCTAATGGATGACAATGGGGTTCTATGTTGACTAGGACAGTGTTGTATAAATTCAAGGGTAGACATAGCATAAGTCACTTGTGCCAAATATTGAACGATGTTGTAGTTTTGGGAAACAATGGAATTTGGATTAAATGTCTCTTTTTGAATTACACTTTTTGGCAAGCACAACACTGCATCAGATATTGGCTTCTCAATCTAAAGAGGATTGGAATATGGAGGAGGGGTATTATCATAAGGTTCGTTGATAGCCTTCCCTTTAGTATTATCACCTGGAGGAGTTTCATAGGTATTTTCACGAGTTGTGACATTAACCGTCTTAAACATGTAAACCTCAGAGGCTCTTATGGAAGCATCCCCATGGTGGGAATGACATGCGTCACCTCCTTGCAGAGGGACAGGGTTTTGTGAAACAAAGTGTTGTTGTTGAACTGGTTGGGAGGTATCCTTCAGATATTTCATGACAACCTCATGATGAGGGAAATCTTTCATGTAATGGTCTTTCCCACAAATCATACAAGGAAAATTTAGGATTCCATGCCGGTTGAGTATCAACAGACTTAAGATTATCCTTCTCGTTAGAAGGTTTCTTGGATTCTCCCTTGTTTTTCTTCTTACCTCCTCATTACTAAGATGAAGTGGATTGGACCGCATTCACCTCGATTCTGGAGTAGGTCTCGACAGATCATTCAAAGGATGAGGAGCATTAGGGATGATATTGTAAAGTGTGCTAGACTGGGAATAAACCAAGTCCAAATAATTTGCATGGATGATATTCTACTCCTCAGTAACTCTATTTCCCATAGCAACATCGTGAGTGATGGGAGGCAAGAGCGACTTTGTAAACCAATCCGCTAGGAGTTGGTATAGAATTGGAGTTGTAATCAATCATCTTCATCATCTCCACTCATGAATATGATCAAAGATGTGGGTGGAATAGGATTGTCAAAGAGATTTCAAAAGTTTTGTACCGGTCTCATACCGTATATGCAACTGGAAATGTGTCAGGAAAGACATGGAAAGAGATTTTAATTCAACAAAAGAGTTACATGATAGTTCAATGTACCATTTTTTTGCCTCACCTATAAGTGTTCTATGAAAAAGTCTAAGATGAATGGAATCATCCATCAAAGAGTTGGAAGAACACCATAAGTGGAAAGTCATAACATGATTTTTAGGATATTCCTTGGGTTTTCTATCAAATTTCAGAATGTCAGATGTTAATTTGGTAGGGATGGTGGGCCAAAACAGGGCATGAAGGATGGGATCATTTGTTAAACACGACAGATCTAGAATATCTAATGTAGCCAAGAACGATAACTATCGGTTAGGATGTTGATACTGGTGATAACCATATTGTGTAAGAACACTAGTAGGACCGTATCCAGGTTGTGACAAGGTGACAAAACTAGATGGTCCTCCCATATATGGTCGTTTTCCAGGTTGTCCACCTATGTAAGGTGGTTGTCCTATTTTTCCACCCATGTACTGTGATTAAATAGATGGAACTCCTACATATTGTGGTTTACCTATGGGTACCCCCATATATGGCGGTGGAAGGGACTGTTGCGTTTGAATTGTGGGGTTTACGAATTGATATAGCGTAGTTCCTTGCAAAGGAATGCCCATGGGATTGGGTTGAGTCCACAAAGTGTTCACAAATCCTATATATGGATGTTCATTACATAGAATAATGATATTATGGATAGAAGGACTTGTAGGAGTGGTTTTCCCCCATGTTGGTTGATGTTGCAACCATGTAGGTTTCCCCCCATTGAAATTTTCCCTGCAACTGAAGGTTTCCCCCAGTTGAAGGTTGGCCTCCCATTGAAGATTGAACTTCAATGTAGGGAGTACTAATTTGTGATGTGTGATATGGAGGTTGAGTAGCTTGTGTAACCATGGTTGTGTGAATGACTTGAACGCTGGCCATTTCACCTATGGGACGACTAAGTAAAGAACTTGGCATGTGCATGTGCAAAAAAAATGAAGAAGGAATATTACTTGACTCATGTGAAAGAGGAGATGAATGTGTAAGTGGTTGATTCAGGGTCACTTGGGTAACTGATGTTTCCAGTAAAGAATAAGCACCAACAATATCAAATATGGGAGTTGTGGAAAAAGATGAATTCCCAAGTCCTCCAAGAAAACCAAAAATCGATGGGTTCATGCCAAGGGATGGTGTAGTGGTTGAATCAAGTAGTAAATAGTAAGAAGAAAAGAAATCAATGTGTCTCATGGACAGTGGATCAAAGAGTGGTTGGCCAAGTGGATCCGTAAATGAAGGATTCACAAAATATGCCAACCTTTCTACGAAGGTTGGGACCAGTTCTTCAATGTGATGGCCACTTCCAGGAGTGATGCTCCCAGTTTCAAAATTTTGATCTGTGATCATTGCTTCGTAAGAAATATTATGTTGTGGCTTCTGAGTGTCAAGTTATATACCTTGTATACTGTGAAAATATTGATTCGATTGTTGACTATGAAAATCAAAGAAACACACTCCTATGAAAACTAAAAGCAATCAACTAAGAAACCACATATTTAAGGATGTTTCAAAGATGGGATATCAAGACACTAGCAAACACGTGAGAAGTAGTTACCCTGAACTCCACATAAAAACCCTTCTCGGTGCAAGCAACCCTTGCTTTCATAGGATCACCCTCCAAGGGTACTGAGAGTGTGATATGACGTCTTCCCCAGTTACAATGGGAATCCCTCCAGGATCACCTCTGTAGGTACCTAGAAAATTCCACTAACGTTACCAACTCACATTTAGCCTCTGGGGGGGTATGGTCGACATTCGGGACCGAACATATGAACAGGATATAAAAGTCCAAATATCTTCAAGAGAACTAAGAAAAGTGGACCGATAGTACTCCAAAATACCCAGAATGGATTTGGAGTTCATGAAGCACCGAGACCAAATGAAACCAATGGTTTCTCAAGAACAACCCCCAATATACGATCTTTCTGCTATGATTGGTTAAGCTTTAGAGGGGTGATATTCTTTTCTCTCTTGTAGGAAACCTCGTGTTTATCCCACGTGTGAGAGGGGTTTCCCGACTATGCTTATACAAAATTTGGATTTATACACTCTTTAGTGTTATACAGTCTCTTTAGTAGTGTTGGGCAATTTACTCACTTCACCTAGTCCAAATACCCTAATCCTAAGCTACTATTGGTGTGCTAAAAGAAAAAAATATTCGAGTTGATTTTATTAGAGCGTGGTTGATTTTAAGGGATTTTAACTCAAAGGATTCATGGAGATGAAATTGATGATTTTTAAGAGACTCGACTTCAAAAGAATGCAAACTATTGCTATGCAGTTATTTCTTTCGATGAATTCTACGTATGGGAAGGAGAAGATTTATATTCTTCTTAATCACAAGAAAACACTCAAAACAACGAAAATTTCAATTTATGGGATCAATATGATGCCAAATGTTCAAGAAAATGTTTTCAAAAATTGAAATGCACATGCAAAACTATCTCTTTTTCCAAACATAAACCAAAGCAAACTTCCTAATGAATGAAAAAATTCTTTGTTTGATTAACTATGAAAGGAGATATGCAAACCTTTCTCTTCTTAACTTTCATATGAAAGAGATCTAAGTTTGATACAAAGAACTATGAGGGAAACAAAATTCAAACAAAGTGCACTCAAAGTGACAAGAACTGAAAGAAAACAAGTAGGGAATAACCCGTTCAATCAATAACTCAATGATGCAAAAGAGAAATTACTCAAATATCTTAACAAAAAAAGAAGCAAGAAAGAGAAATTCAAGATAGGTTGTGGTAAGCATAAAGTATCAAATCATTCAAAGAGGAAAAATTTTAAAAGTAACTTAAGACCAACAAACCTTTGCATACCTTTTCAATCAGTCAGATAACCATAATCTTCGCAAGACAAACCAAACCAAGAAAAACAAGGCGAATCAATCTCGCAATTTGTAAAAGATTGCAAGATAAAAAAAAAAATACAACAAAAAAAGTGATAAGAACCAAATCCTCAACCTAAACAAAGACATAAAAAAAAGTATAGACTCTGGGAAAAATACCTCCAACAAAGGGTTGAGAAAAATAGGGGAAAATCCCCTAGATCTGCCCAAAACTAGAGAGAAGTGCTCCCTAAATCAAAGAGACAAAGTGTTATATAGCTCCCAAAGATACCAAATAGGAGCGTTGATTAGATAACCAATGCTCTGATAGCCACTCTGTGGGAGCTCTAGTCTTGTAGATGATTGAAAATGATCTTAAAAAACAACAAAATCAATAGAGATTGGCTTGGTAACTATGACTATTTCTTGATGAAGTAGAGGTAAGAGGGAAGGCTAAAAAAAAATCAATAAAAAAAGATCAAACAAGGAAAAGGTTTAGAGGATCCAAGGAAAGGCATCTCAATGTCCTTCCCCAGTGGAATCGCCAATTTATAATATGCAATAATTCCCCTGTGGATAGGCGAATTCTCCCTTGGATTATAAACCCCTAATACCAAGAAAGAATGATACAAATTAACACTAACATCCCTTTGATACTTTTTTAATTAATTGAAAAGAGAGCAGGAGGAAATATTATCATACCTATTTTTGGTGTTTTTCCTCACTGCTCCACTTTGATCTTGACCTCCAAACTCTTTCGGATAGCTTGATATATGAAAAAACACAGACAACAAAGATAAAACAAGGAAACTCCTACTCTACCACATTAGATTAAACAAATTCATCTATAGTAGGAAACCATATGTAAAGATACACAAACTAGAAGGAAATAGGCCAAGTATATTATTAAAATGAGAACCCAAAGAGAATACTTATAAATATGGATGATGATGCAACATTCCTCCAATCTCCCCTTTTCCATCCCTTGCACGATGCTCCCAATATCATAATTTTGATATCCAAAGATTCCTCCCTTATCCATGTAAATCTTGTCAAACAGTTGGCGTAGGTTGATAGATTGTCGGTTGTCATTGATGTCAACCATTGGAGAGTGATATTGTATATTGGTATGATTTTTAATATATTTGAAGGTAAGACTATTCTATATGGATATTACATGTCATTCAATTTCTAGTGGTATGTGGAACGTCACATAACTCCTCACGGTTAGAGAGTTATGGCCATGCGAAGTTGGAGAACCCGGGTTTGGGTAATGGACCCAAGTTTGTTTGATGGATAATAGTATGAGTTTTGATATATTTTCAGGTAAGACTATTCTAGATGGATAATACGTCTCATGCCATTTTTGGTGGTATGTGTAATGTCACATAAATCCTCACAGTTTCAGAGTTATGGCCTTACAATGTTGGAGGACCCTCATATGGTGGCTTGAAGCCCCAAAAGGTCAAATAATTCAAAGAGCTTGCAAAGAATAAATTATTATTTAAATTATAAAATAAAGTGAAAAAGTCAAGAAGTATTATTTAAATAATAAAGTGAAGTGACAA
>JASDQU011247759.1:2920-13609 GCA_032191745.1 Picea mariana
TGCATGGAAGACCATGTCGGCAAAGACACATGGCATAATCAGATGATGACATCTGTCAAGAGGAAATTGACTCATGCCATGTCAACAAGTGACGTAAGAAAGTTACGTCACTCCAGGAGAATTGCTTCGGGAGTTTCACCACAAACGAATGTTAAAAGTCCCAAAGTCGCTCTCAGTCGTCGATCTAAGATACCCTTCGGATACTATCATGACCGTTAGATCAAGGACATGAACATATGCCACATTGAGAGATCTACGTCAACGTGATTAAGATTCCATGGCATACCATGTCAGCAGTCTACGTCAACAAGGAGACGTGGCACAGTCAAAGAACGACAAGTTCTAAGCTGAATCAACATTTATGGTACGTCCAAATCACGAATCAGAGTGACACATGGCAGTTACTCGGCTCATGACACGTCAACAAGTGACGTAAGCAACTTATGTCACTCTGGGAGTTTTTCTTTGGGAGATATACCACCAACACTTGCCCAAATTCTTGAAGTCCCAAATGTCGGAGTCCCGAAGTGGACACAAGACATCTGATTTGAAAGATCACTTCAGGAGCATTCCTAATCGTCGATATCCTGCAGTGGAAGGATAGTGTAAGCGGAAATGTTAGCTAACAGCAAGCGGTCTCCACCGTTGATGACTTACATAGTAGGTGATCACTCCGAAGGAAAATGGAGTAGCATTTATTCAAAACCTCTGAAGTCCCGAAGCAGACATAAGTCGTCCGATCTGAAAGATCGCTTCAGGAGTATTCTCAATCGTTGATCATACTACTACGAAATTTGAGGCCTGAGAATTCCAAATCCCAAAGAGGCAAAAGGATCTCGATTGTTGATCAAGAGAGGGACACGTGTCAACAGTTTGTTAGCTCCAGAAGATTGACGTATGGAGGAAAGAAGGGGTTGAGACTTGAAATATCTGAAGTTTGGAGACCCAAAGGAGATATCGATTGTCGATCTGATGTTCGGTTGCACTCATGACTGTTGATCAAAATACAGTGGAAGGATGGCATAAGAATAATAGTCCAAAGAACCGGAGTAAATGGTGGCCATCCATCACAACGCTTGATTAAGTCCTAGCCATTGGATTAAAGAATGAAAGGATAGATGTAAGGATCAAAGATAACCATTGATCTGGTTCCGAGATATAATGTGAACCGTCCGATCTGTTCAACGATATCGTATTCGGAAGATTTGCAAGGTTTGAAGTCACGAAGATCCGAAGTCCCGACAATAGTCCATCTCATTGGGAGAATGAATCATGGCCGTTCAATTGATAAGCACTCATGTGCTCATCTCGCCTAACATGAGGTCACCACCATTGGTCATATGGTAAAGAAATTTAGAGGGCAGAATGTAATGCATCGCTTAAATTGTTAAGCATGTGGTTCTACGCCATTGATCATATGAACATGGTTTGAAGGAAGCATCGATCTATGTTAACACAAAGACGAAGGAAATCGATCCATGACTGTGATCAATTTGTAAAAGGAAAAGGGGATGCCAAGTGGAACGTTGAAGAATCGGATCGATGAACTAGTGGTCCCAAAAGCTATCATAAATGAACAAGTTAGTTATAACTTGTTGCACAAGTCGGCTCAACAATTTAAACAAGTTTTGAGCATAAGCCACTATAAATAAAACCATGATTGGTTCACTTGAAACGGTGCTTGTGTATGAAGCGTGGCCTGTGAATTGAAGAGGCAGATCTGGACCTGAGGTCCGTGCGAATATAAGAGAGAGATGTAGAAGAGAAGATCGTGTAAAGATACCAGAGAAAAGATAAAGCGAAGAAGGCACAAATTTCAGAGAGAAGATGAAATGTGGTGATGAGTGTTTTATGATATACCTATGATCATGAGATAAATTTGATTCTATACTGGATCACTACTACTGGAGTTGAATAAACTCTAGTTGGATAGATTGCATTCTATCAGCAAGCTGGATCTTGCAGCAAGCTGGGTCTTGCTTGAGAGTTGGTGCTCTCCGAGTAGTTGGTGCTCTCTGAGGAGTTGGTGCTCCTTACTTTAGTTGGTGCTGAAACAAATCAGTTGATGCTAGGAAAATCCTCTTTCACATATATTCATATTACTATATTCATATCAATTATACAAAATCTAATACAAACATCTGGTGTCTCTGTGTCCATTGTAATTATGATTTGATTGTTCTTGATCTGTTCAAATATGTTTTAACTGCTAACCTGTGAGAAGGAAAAGCTAGAATAGTCCACACACTAATTCATTCCCCCTCATTGTGTGGGTGGTGTGTTCAACATACACTCACTAGTTTCCATCACTAAGGGAGCGTGTACTCACACCTTACCTTCAATAAAGGAGCAAGTTCCTTCACAAGTGAGTAAAAATATAAAATCAAAAAAATGTGTGCTCTTGTGTGGAGTTTATAGGAAAATTAGTTCCATAGCTTCCTAATTCCCATGAGAAACGGTCATAACCATATTGAAATGGTATAAATAAGACCTTAGATGAGGATACTTGACACACAAGCCCTGTGATACCAGAGTTATCATCTAATCCTAATCAGTTAGAGAAATTTCCCCATGGTTTTTATGACCAACATCTTCTTGAGTATTTCCATTCTCAACATTTTCCATCTCCCACATTTTGAGATAGAGATCGAAGAGATCCTTGTCTTTCTCTTCTTCAAGCAGAGCAGAACACTAGAGGTCAAGTAGTCTTGAGTGGCTCGAGGCAGGAGGAATACATATAGAAATTATGGGAAATGTCGACAGAGGGAGTTAGGTATACTACATTTGTACTGTTGATTTTCTTTATAAAAACAAAGATCTCTCTTCTTCCCCCCTAGATACTATCTACTTTCATTTACACATTTAATGTTTAGTTTCTAGGGTTGGTGCTAACTCTCATGACTGTAGTTAGTTAGCTAGTTATTGCATAATTCAATTTTATTTCCTATATTGGTTTGAGGAAGGACTTGTTCTATGTTTGCAGGTTGAGAATCCCGTGGAAGTAGCAAAAGGATTGGAGCGAGGACAACTCACACATCTCGTCTCCAAAAGTTTGTTTACTAAGTAGTTCCTCTAACTACCTTGTTATTTATTTTTGAATTATTGTAGGATAAGCTAGGAGAAAGAAAGATTGTTATCTTTGCTTTTCGATCTATTGTGATTTTACCCTAGTCATAGGATAGAGTTTTCTCATCCGTAACACTTATGATCTAGAGAGTGAAACTAAGTGTTGGACAAATCCTAAAATGATGCAGGATGAAATAATTTGGCATCCTTGTGATACAAAGAGGACAAAAGATGAAAACAAATTTCTCTTAAAATTTCCTACATATGCCACATTATATCTCAATTTCAAAATATTTGTAACACTGCCAATCTTCATAAGTTTGTAACTCGTTAAAACTTCGAGATTTAAGGAACCTTTTCAATCATATAAACAAAATGTTAAAACAAATCAATTAGCTCCTTATTGTTTTTTTCTTAAAATCCTATAAACCAAAATTGATCTCAATGGACCATGATCTTCATCATGAATATTACCAACTAATTAAATTCCCTCTTAATGTAGTTGCACTAAAATTCACCCCTAGAATTGGATCCTTTTATTATATATATATATATATATATATATATATATATATATAGAGAGAGAGAGAGAGAGAGAGAGAGAGAGATGTCCACTTCTCATTTAATTCAAGAATGATAAGGGTGTCACATGCATAAAAAACATAGTACTTTAAAATTCTTTCATGTGAGCATGTGGTAGAAGAAATCGTGGTTGCAGAGTTTGTAAGATGTGTTACCTCTCAAATCCTCACTTCTTGAGATAAAGTCCTAAAGCTCAAGAAAGGTATTGGAGGAACTATGAGGGAGACCAATGTCACCTCACCAACCATCTTCACAGTTTAGGATGGCTCTACTCTCGCTCAAGGGGGGCTTCCCTAGAATAGGATTACTAAAACTTGTGCAAGAAATTCCAAGGTGAAATGAAGAGATGGTTCTAGCAAAATAGTTTTATGTGTTAAGTAAATAAAATGTATGAATGGACCAGAGACTAGTGTCTTTTTATTCGGAAAGTGGAGTCAAACCAAGGATTAATGGAAGGTTTTCCTATTGAGGAAAAGATGAACAATATGGCTGCAAAGTATGAACTATATTAACCCTTTCCTTGTTGTCCCAAACTTCAAAAATTTATCAAGGGAGACCAGTAATGTAGATAGATTCCAATAGCCATAAAAATTATACATGTTAGTAATGGATTACAAGTGCATACAACCTAATATAGAGAAACATACATCAATATAGAACATCCCAACAATAAATACAGTAGAAGAGGAATGGTGTTACCCCATTCAATGTTTCATAACTATGATCCAAGAAGATTACATCCACATGAGATAACATAAAGATCTAGAAGAATTTCTTATAAATTAAGCAACTTCTTAATCTTCAGTTACATCCAACAAGTGTTCTACTAAGATCCAAGGGATTTCTTCCTAATCCAACCATGCGAACGAAGGAGAGAGCAAACTTGTTAGGAACTAAATGCTTAAGATATCACAAGAAACCAGAAGTACACACCATGTACACAAATGTGAGTGTGGAGCACAACTCCAAGATAGATAATAGATATAAGTTACACAATAACTCTTTAAAGAATAGAGTAACCTCCTCCAAATACCCCAATACATTCATACATCCAAAACACATGTCCTCAATAATGACTACACTATCTCTATATATACTTATTCACACATTACACATGTTGCCCTTTATTATTAGGCCGACCACTATTGCATGTACATTTAACCCCATATATTCCCCCTTGGGGTCATATCAAAACATTTATATAGGTTTGAGTTGAACTCCTCTCACAATAAAAAAACAATTGTTTTCCTAGATCCATTTATTTCCAAAGAATACAATAGAAAATTACATTTCTAACTTCTTCAACAAACTCCTTTAAAAGTAGAAGTAAAGTGAGTTGAAGTAACGTGACGAAAAGTAAAAGTAGAAGTAAAGTGAGTTGAAGTAAAGAGACTAAAAGTAAAAGTAGAAGGTTGTAGGCTAAAGGTTCTACGAAATGATGATTTTTTCCGAGGATATTTGCCCGAAATTCGGTGAGAAATTATTGTATTCATATATTTGAGTGATT
This sequence comes from Picea mariana, assembly GCA_032191745.1. Taxonomy (NCBI): domain Eukaryota; kingdom Viridiplantae; phylum Streptophyta; class Pinopsida; order Pinales; family Pinaceae; genus Picea; species Picea mariana. The sequence goes on from JASDQU011247759.1 coordinate 8,076, forward strand.
ATTTATTTATAATCTGAGTGCCCTGGGAGTTTTTCATAATGTTGAATCCATTTCTGCATTCAGAGATAGATTTTGAATAAGAAACAATAATTATTCGTGTAAATTTATATCGTCGAATTCTGGCGAAAAAATCCATTTCGTAGAATAGCTAGCCAACGCCAAAGTAGAAGTCATTATTCCATGCAATGGTTCATTCATTGATTCATCTTGAGTTGAGGACCCTCAAATTTACACTAGATGTAAATAAGGTGGCTTAACGGTATAGTATAAAATGGCTCTCAAATATATGTGTGTCGTCCCCCCTCTATACAAAGTCATCAACAAAAGGCAACGTCATATAAAAACCGGTTCACGTGATATTAAATTTATGTCATATCCCATGGCATCACCTCTCAATGCTAAATGAGAACATCGACCTTGTAAGGAGGCTCCATGTTAATAAAATATAATTTCCCCTTTACATATGTGACCTTTCCAAGCACATGGCTAATCTCTATATGCATAAAGAGGATGGCCCACACTAATACTTAATTTAGATTTCATATATGTGCCCATTCATGGAGTAAGGTAGTGCTCCATAAATGGTAGAGATGCTAATGTATGGAGGGAATAATGAAGGGGTGGCCTCATTATTAAAACAAGTGTTGCATGGCAGCATAGTCCCTGCCGATATGGAATGGGAATAAATGCACAAGTATGGGGGGACCGTGGGAGAATGAGAAGCCCGAAGTACCAAAGACACATGGAAAATATCGTGGACACATGGCAAGCAGTAGGCAGTACATGTGGTATCCATGCAGAAAATGGCACATGGCACTGTGTGATACGCCATGCATAAGACACCAGGCTGCTACATGACTCCAGAAGAATGTCACTCTAGAAGTTTTCCTTCTAGAACAAACACAGTTCCCTCAAAGCCTGGAACCCCAAAGAGTCGAAGTCTTGAATTCCCGAATTAGTTAATGATAATATTATATTAATATCAGGTCAACAAGTAATTAGCAAGAAAGTCACTTTGTGAGAAATTTGTTCCATCGCTAAATATGGCTAGGGGAGTTCTAAAATTGGAAGGTCGGTAAAACTTTAGCTGGGATGCTAAAGTGCCACGATCGCCCATATGGAAGAGTGGAAATTGATCGACGACTCACATTCATTTCGGAAAGAGAAGGCACCCGAGCGTTAATCTCCTAGAGCAATTCTAGCATTGAAACCATTTAGTTTTTTAAAGTATTCTCATTCTAAGTATACTGTGTTTTTCATAATCCATATTTCTTTTGTTTTCTTAATAAGATTTTGTAATTTTTCTTATTACCAGTAGTACAACAGATAGCTACTAAAAAGCACAGATATCCCCATCACGTGTAACTTGATATATTGTTGGAATCTGACTTGCCATGTTCGAAATTTTTGTTCCTACATTGTAATTTTTATCTCTTTAATGTATTTATGAAATTCATTTATAATGATCTCTGTATACTTCCAACTGACTTTCATCCTAATATTTAGAGTTAAGTACAATTTTCATAGTCACTTCTTTAATTTTTCCCATGGACAAAGTAAGCAACATCCATTTCATTCTATTAAATAGATCATATGGCTTATTTGTCTCTATATGTGTTAGGATAAATAAATTTGTATGTGGTGGCAAAGAAACAAATATAATATATCAAGGCTTCAATTCAAAATGGCTCCCTACAAGGCCTCCCTCTTCACGGGTTACAATCGACAGCCTCCCACAACGAATTTGTTGATGACATGATGCTCTTGAACACCCCCACAACGCAAGAAGAAAACAAACTAAGATCCATCCTCAATGATTTTAGTGAAGCCTCTAGAACTACCTTTAATCTAGCCAAATCACAACTTTTCTTCTTTAATACGCCAAACGCAATCCAACAACACATTTCCCAACTTCTGAATATCCATGTCTGCTCCCTACCCTCTTAGTACCTAGGACTCCCCCTTTCAGACTCAACAGCCAGAAACATCTCCTGGGATTCTCTCCTCCTCTCCATCTCCAACCATCTCAGCAACCGGACCTTTCGCTCTCTCAACCTCCCTACTAGAATCACTCTCCTAAAGTCAGTCCTTCAAGCCATCCCCGCCTACCTTTTCTCAGCTCTAGCCGCCCCCCAATCTGTAATAAAGAAAATAAAAAAATTTCAAAGGAACTTTCTATGGCATGGCCATAATCTGGACAAAAAATGGGCTCTAGTCAGTTGGGATAAAGTCTGCAAGCCCAAATCCCTAAGGGGTTTAGGCCTCCGGGACCCTAGCAAACTAAATAACACCATGGGTGCTAAAATTTGGTGGAGATGGCTCAAAACTCCAGCAAAGAATTAGGCAAAGCTCTGGAAATGAAAATATGCTTCGAACACACAATAAATCCATATGATTAGGATACAAGAGAAGATTCAAGGATCCAACATTTGGAATGTGGCTTGGAAAAACTGGCCACTAATACAGGAACATGCTTTTTGGGCAATTCGAAATGGCCAAAACGACCTATTCTAGATAGATTCCAGGCAAAAACTACCACCCCTACAATTGGAAGAAAATCTACACCCCTATGAAAATCACATACAATATCTTGCCACTCTCAAAGTGGCAGATATGTGGACAAACATCCCCAGCAACTCTCCCTGGCGAAGATGGAAATCAACCCATTAGGAACTCCAAGTGACGACAGACTGTGACCTGCAGCACTGAAAGAAATCAACAAGTCAAAGATGAATCTGGATAAGCATAGGCCCAGATATTCTCAGATGGGGACACACACCTCATGGAAACTTCACTCTCAAAGAGGGATATACTCTATAGGAAAATTCCAAAATCTACAAAAAGATAGCATCTGGACAAAAATATGGAAATCGAAACTCTAGCCCAAAATCTCCACGTTCCTATGGCTCCTTCTTCAAAAAAAGATCTTAACCTGGGAAAATCTTCAAAGAGGAGGTTTTATTGGTCCCTCAATTTTCCATCTTTGTTATCAACAGGCATAAACCATGGAGGACCTCCTAAACAATTGCACACTCAGTGAGGAAATCTGGAATCAAGCTACCCAACTCATGAGAAGAACCAAATAGGTCAAAGATAGCATCACAAGCACAATCATGGATTGGGGACCTCACTCTTTTAAAAGTCTTATCCTAAACAGAACTTGGAAACTCTTACCAAGCTTCATAGTTTGGCAACTCTGGAAAGAGAGGAACAAAAGAATTTTTCACGCACGGCTCTCACAACCCGCCCTTCTCTGGTTTGCAATCATCTGACATCTCCAGGAAACTCTTCAGCTCCATCTATGGATCCATGAAGAATTCCCCTCGGATCTGAGTGAGATATCGATCCTCAACTCATGGGGCTTCTCACTCTCACTCTCCACCCCTCCACAACAACCCCCCCTATCAGCCAAATCCCTCAGTCCCTCTATTTGGCTCCCCTCGCCCTAGCTTCCAAAAACTCAACTTTGATGGCACTTCCAAAGGCAATCCAGGATTCTCAGGCTTTGGAGCGGTCATAAGAAACAACACGGGCCAAATTCATAGCCTCACTGCAGAAAATCTGGGATTTGATACCAACAATTCAGTGGAAATTTGGAGTCTTATTAAAGGAGTGAAAATGGCTCTGTAACATAACCTCACCTTCCTGGTCTTAGAAGGAGACTCCAGATTCATAATTGACCTGGCAACGAAAATACTAAATGGAAGAGATCCGGAAAAAATTACCCCCAGTTGGCGCCTCCTAGGCCCCCTATAAAGCTTTCAGTCACTTCTCAGACCCTCTCTTACTCTCACCACCTCTCACGTAAGGCGAAGTGAAAATAAAGTGGCGGATAGATTGGCCAATGTAGGGGTTGACTCCACGTAGTAGATCACTATCACAGACTCTAGGCAGTCCCAAAACTCGCCTCTATGGATCCATTACATGGAGCTAGCTCAGAGGGACTTCCCTCACCTGGATGGGGTGTCACCTGGTCAGGGTCCGAGGACACTTGGCACCGGGCAGCCAGGGGAGTAATCCCCCATGGTTCACACCATGAGAGGAGTAATGGTAGTACGCCTGGCTGGAATGGCTGGGTTAATGGGCACGCGAGCTGGCCAGACCAGGCATACCAGGATCGAGTTGGTCGTCAACTCGGCTTCAATGGAGGTTATGACTATCAACTCAGGCTTCAATGGCATCAAGTGGTTTAAACATGCTCTCGCCCTGGTATTCTATTCCATTTCTCATTTGCCCTGGTGCACTTCTCATGTCCAGCTCTTCATCTCTCCCAATTTTTTCAGAATTACCGCTCTCTATAACACTTCTTTGTGCACCAGGGAAATCTCACCTAGTTTCAACACCCTCCACTCACCTTTCAATCTCAGTGACCTCAAGCACCCTCTTAGCACTTTCATTTCCTCCCACTCCCCTCAGCACCCTCCATCAGCCTCCATTTCTGCAACCCTCCACCTCCACGATCCATCCAGCATGCCTCAAGAGAGGGGAAAATCTAGGAGGGGTGCTCATTACTACAACACCCTCTCTCGAGCCAATAGGCTCACCCCTTTCCAACGAGTTTTCATTGCTCATTTTGTGAGCCCTCGACACTCTTCCTAGAGGATGCATGATACTCTTCAGTTGGCTCCTCTCCAGTTCCACAACGTCAGCTCAGTCAAAGTGGAAGCGTCCTCCTCTATTGTTCACTTCCCTAGCCTAAACTTGGTAAAAGAGAAGGAGCCACCTTCGGGCATGCGCCCTCCTCTAGCCACCAATCTCTTGGTGCCCCCAATTGTCAAACCTGGTGACCCCTACTATGGCGACAGAAGTTGCAAGGTGGAGGAGGAAATCCCCCCAAGATGGCAATTGGAGGACAATGCAGTGGAAACCAATGAAATCATCGCAGAGGTTGTTGGACAGGAAGAGGAGGAGGAGCAACCTCAGCATTTCGTGAACCGCCTGGTGGAGGAGCACCTTCTGCTCCTATTCGAAACTCGCCAGAGACAGGATGACAAGATGCATTCCTAGAGAATCCTTGGGCAAAGGATGGACATCTTGTTTGACGCCTTGACAGATGCTCCTGCGTGCGCCAGATGCCCCACTTGCGGACAACGGTTCACACCGGCCTACACAATTCATGGACAACCCAACTCAGCTAAGGATTGAAGTCTCCGAGTTTTGGTTTTTTGCTTATTCTAGTTACAGGATTGATGGTCCAGCTCACCACAGTGACAAGATAGATGATCATGCAGTTTTTTCTTATTATGTTTATGTAGTTAATATTATAGTAGCTCTATCTACAGCTAGTCCCAGCGATAAGTTGTAGAACATGATTCAAACTTTTTTGTTCATGCAGAAAGAGTGCATTTTTTTGTGTAAGCAATTTTGCTATAGTAGTGCTAGCACTCAGGACGATGTGCCAATTTCTGAACATCATGATTCCACATGTTCTGGTTTCCCATCTGTGACAAAACAGGTGTCTCATACTTGCCATTGTACAACACAGATATGTCATTAATATAAGGTTCCACTTTTTATTCACAAATATATATATA
>JASDQU011247760.1:0-24182 GCA_032191745.1 Picea mariana
CCAGACCAAATTGTGCCTTCAAAGATGCCTTCTCTCTACCCAGTTTTTTGATATTCTCAATGATTATCTTGGCTTCATCCGAACATCCTTTCAACCGCTCCAAATACTACTCAATGTCCCAATAAAGTTTTCCAAGAAACTTAACGTTGTGAGTACTACTCTATGGCTCGAGTTCCAAATCTCGTTTCAACAATGTGATGGTGTCATATTGGTCCTTCAAATTTTGTGTGACTAATGCAAGTGCATCCTTCGTTGCCTTGAGTCTATCATGAATTTTTCTTGTCAAGGTGTCGGTAATCAAGTTCATGGTTTCATGGCACTCCTAGGTGGCTTCATTAAACCCATGCTTCATCCTTCCTAATTCAATATCCATATGTTCAAACTTCTCACCATGTTGACATGTTGCATCTGTCATTTTCTCAACAATCTTCTCCAAGATAAAAAGTCAATCCTTCATTTTGTTGGTCTTAGGATCCCTCTCGGTGTCACTGCCATCTACATGTGAACCAATGATGGAAGGCCCTCCAATTATATTCACTCTACTTGCAAATGGTTCGTCCAAGGCACCCAAGAATTCATCTCAAGTCTTCATCAAAATTATATGATTAACTCTGTGATAAGTTTTGTGAAAAACTATGCAATTACCTTGGTGATCGGGTCTATGATAAGTCCTACGTTTGTCTTCCTTTCCCGAGTGTCCAGTTCACCCTAATAACTTTTCACCTTGTCTCCTAAAGGGGTACACATAGTTCTATCGACAAGTCATGACTTTTTCTGCAACTTGACCCTTCACTTTCGTCACAAACCAAATCATGAAGTCTGCACTCAGGTTGTCTCTGCAATGGGTTAATCCACCTGATAAAACCCTCACTAATCTTGTTTTCAAACTGTATTCTCAACAAGTGCACCCCACCACAATTGTTCTAGATGTATTAGTGGTGAAGAGCACCAAAATATTTTCAAAGTTTTCTCTGATACCACTTGTAACAACCCCACAAAATGCATGTTCATATCTTGTGATCCTCCATCTCCAAAGGGCATGTGGCACTGCAACGGTTCTTACTTGGCTGCTTGGAAACATGAATGATACTTCATATGGACTATGCCTCTTCACCTAGAGCACACCCAAACTCCATTATAGGCTATGTGGGAGTCACACTCCAACTCTGTGCAAATCACTTGTATACTTAGACAATATTGTGAACAACTTGACACTTAGTCATTTTAAGCATATATCGAAGAACATGAGAAACCAAGAGAATAGTTGTGAAACAAAAATGATACATAACAAAAATAGTATGGTGGAACAAACCGTGAGTAACACCCAAATAAGTGTTGTTATTGCAAAAAAATTACAATATGAGCACTATCGGCTCAGTTTACAACTCGAGAACAGTCACAAAACTCACCTCACCTCACTAAGACACTCACACACAAATTCATCACACCAAGATTCTTTTTCATAACCACCTTTGTAACCTCCTTTGATGCTCCCCAAATGTGCACCCAATGACATACCTATTGTCCCAAATGTGCACCCTTTGACATACCTCACACATGTCTGACTAAGACCCGTGTTTTAGACTTGCCACAAATCTCCTAGTGTGTTCCACCCTTGGTTATGTTTTTTCCATCTTCAAAACTCTACCTCAGTTCTGCCTTACCTCAGAAACTTGCTTAAGAATTTCCTTCTTGTTATTTCTCTTCCTCAAATATTCTTGCCTTCCTTGGTTGTGCACCCTTGTTCTCTTATAGGGACTCCAAAGGTCACCAACGTGAATCGTCACATCCTTTGGGTGTGTCGTGTCCCTTTGTGAGCCATCATGCCAAAACAAATCGTTGGATCCCTTTGTGGACCTAGTGCACCCAAACAAACTTGTACTCCCATCAACCATCATTTCTTCAGGATCAGTGTGCCTCATCCTTCGATGCGCGCCCCTTTCCTTGTGTTGATAAATGTGTCTCTCTATGGGTGTGCCGATGGGGTCATCAAACCTCTCCAACATTCCCATGTTTCCATGGGCAGGCAGGTCCACTCCTTCGGTGTGTGCCCAATTCGCCCAATGGTTTCCTAAACACAACCCAAGTATCCATCAACCTTCACAAGGAAAGTAAGGTGTATGCACCCTTGGTTTTGTACACCACCATCATGCACCCAAGGTGCTCCTGCTCATACCCACATGTCTTCTTTCTCCCAACCGATCACATGACCCTTGTGTTCTCTTGCTCGACTCATCCCCAAGTCTACCCAATTAGTGTATGCACTCATTGGGTGCCATGGGAGACCTTACATATATGGAAATGCGTGAAAATCATAATAAAGATTGGTTTCTATGACATGTAGGGGCCAAACACTATGAGAAGGATCTCATAGTTGTGAATTCTATTTATGTCTTAAACATATTTATAATTTTTTGATGACATCTCATGGTAATTATATGTGTATGATATAGGTAAGATGAGGGATTTATCAAGTCAGGATAGATGATGGTTGTTGAAACTGTAAAACATAGGGAGGATTCTATTATGATGAATTTAGAACCCTATGATATTCCTCAATTCCCTTAATCTATTGTTATTTAGCGGTTTATAGTAGGACGCCTTAGTAGTAAGGCTCTATAAGTTGCACTATCGTTGCACGACAATGATCCTTAAAATACCATGGATATTTCACTAGAACAGTTTATCAAAACATATCTTGCAATACTTTGAAATCTTAGATCATGAAAATTGTTTCCTTAGATCCCAAACTTATTATCACTAACTTATTTCTCAAACTTATGAAAATAATTGAAATACGAAAATGAAAGAACTTGCAAAAGAACACACCATCCACATAATTGAACATGATATGTATCATGGGAAACTAATATGGGAGAAAACCTAGCTAGAAGGTGAAGCCTATGCTCTACCCTCTTTTCTTCAATTATGAAATATAAGTACAAAGAAATGGGCACTCACTATGGAGTTTCCTTTGAAATTGTGGCTTGAACGACTGCTATAGAATCTCTTACCTCCTCTATTATGCTCTCAAAATACCTCTTCTAGATTCTCTTGTTGACTATGAAAAAAGTACAATGCTAAATAATGAAACCCTTTCTACTCCTAGCGGCTTGATATTTAACATAGCCTAATAGTTGTCTAGGGTTAGGTTCTCAATATCCTCAACCCTCAATTAGTGATAAGGTTTTGGACCTTCTAGAATCTTCTTGAAATTCCACACATGGCTATCGCCACATGTGTGAGTAATTTAGGTTGGTGTGGAATCACTCGTACCATGGTGGCCAAAAAGGTAGGTCGAATTGCGAGACGCATAACTTCTACATCCGAAATCCGATTAAGGTAATTTTTCATTGTTGGAAAGGTTTTTGTGTGTATAAAAATGTCAAGGGGATGGGATATATGCTTACAATTTTTTACCCCAAAAAATGTCGTTTGATGCATCAAAATGGCTCAGGAAGGTTTTAGACCCCAAATTTCCAAATTGGGACATGGCGCTAAAATGGGCCCTACATGCCAATTCCTCTAATTTTTCCACCCAAAAAGTACAAATATAGACGAAAAAGTATATGATGATCCAATCTAGATCATACCTCTCCAATTTGGGAGGCATTTGGTCCCCAATTATTTTACTGAATGAGGTGAGGAAATTTTTCCTCTACCTTTTCCCTAGAGTACCATTTTTCCTTACTTGGAAGTTGTCCTTTCAACCCAATCTACCAAAGTTCATGATGTCCCTATCTAGTATTTCTAGGATTCTTCTGCAAAATTGTATATTCTTCCAACTCCCTGATCTTTTGGTGCTAAGTCCTTTATGGTAGGTAGGACCTTCTCCTCAATTTTTTATCCAACATGGAAGGCTCATAGAGTTTCAAATTCTCCACATTCACTATTGAGTAAATGAACATGTATGGGATAGACTGAGTCTATAGGCATTATCACCTACCTTCTCCATAATACTTCAAAAGGGCCATACTACAAAAAATTGATCTTCTTATCATGGCCATGCATTCTTTCCTTGTTCATTTGTAACAAAATTTTGTCTCCTACTTTGAATGATTTCTCTATTTTGTGCCGATCACGTGAGACCTTGTACCTTTCCTATGACTTCTTCAACGTTTCATGTACTTGCAAATGGATATACCTAATATTTTCAACAAACTTCTCTACTTTCAATGCTTCTCATGTGATATCTTCCCTCACTCCTCCCCATTGTCCATAGACAACATCCAAGGACGAAGGTGGAAAATATCCAAAGCAAGTTTCAAAACGGGACTTACCAGTATAAGTATGGACTACTCTATTATAAGAGTGTTGAACATAGATTAGATTTTCATGGCAGGTATTCAGATGCTTCTAATTGTAACCCATCAAAATTTGAACCAAATTCCTATTGACTACTTATGTCTACCCATCTATTTGTGGATGGAACACTATAGATCTCTTCAAATTAGTATCCATCTTCTTTCAAAGCGTAGTCCAAAAGGAACTAAGAAATATGGTATCCTTGTCTGAGGTGATGCTCCTTGGTATCCCAAAGTGCACCCAGACCTGTTCAAAGAACATATTTTCCACTTCTTTTCCTTTAATGGTGATTTTACAAGGCGTGAGAATGCACATCTTGTTGAACTTGTCAACTACCACAAAAGAATAGTCATGTCCCTTCTTGTTTGTTGGAAATCCACCCACAAAATCCATGGAAATTATTTCCCAATGTTGAGCGGGTACAAGTAAGGGATGGTATAAGCCTTGGTTTCTATTAATGGGATTCCTAGTACAACAAAAATACATCTGCTGATATACCAAGCTACATCTCTTACATTTTTGGCCAATACACATACCTTTGTAAGTTGAAAAATGTCTTTTGTAATGTCTCCTTCCAATCGATCATGATGGAGGACGACTCAATAGCCTATACGAATCTCATAGGCTATAGTCAACAAGGGAAAGGGAGTCAAACAGGTTTTTTTGGTGTCACTAGAATGATAAATCCTAAAGTGATATTAAATAAAATAAATAATTATATTTAAATGAAATTGGAGGGAAAATAAAGTGAGGGTTTGATTTGGTCAAAAAGGGGAAAGATCTATAAGGCCTGAAGGAAGGCTAAATAGAGGGGTAACCCTTCTCTTTGGAAATATGATTTGATTTCTCATTTTGGAGTGCTCTTGTCGACGTTGTTTTTTTAGGGTTTAGAAAAACCCTTCCACTATTGCAGTCCAGTCTTGGTGGTGCAATACCCACCCTAGACAGACAAGAGGGGGAGTCCATCTAGGACTACCATTGGAGATTCACTTGGGAGTTTTCATTAAGTTGAAGAGATACCGAGGTACGCAGAAGGTTTACAGATATTTCTAGATGAGGTCAAGCCCAAATTTTTATAGTTTTCAAGGTATTTTCATAGAAATCAGGGTTTAGGGCATCCTCGCGGGTTGAGTATGGGGCATCCCGCGAGGATCTACTAGAAATATAGTATATGTTTCGCAAGGACCTTTGTGATCCAGGTTGTAACATGTCGATTATATTGGGTTCATAGGGTTACAAGAGGGCCGCTAGCAAAGTGAACACTACTAGAGCAGAGCGTTGCAAGGAGAATCATACATTGACATCATTCCAAGTTTTCTTGTGTTGTTTCTATTAGTAGATTTGTGCAACTGCCTTGTAGCCATTAGACTTGGGTGTTCAGTATTATTTTGTAGTTGTTATTGCATCCATTAGATATCATTTTATTGTTGTAATTGGGGTTTCAATCCATAATAATATTCCATGATTATCTGCTCTATTTTCTGTGTAATGGATGCATACAATGTGTTTGACAATATTCCTATATGAGAAAATTGTTTGTAAGGGGTTAACAACATCATTAATACCAAGTGTTTGGCATATTTACACAAGGTGAATTAACACTTTTTTATAGAAACATAATATACCCACATAACCTAGTTGAGGAAATTATAGTAGTATTAGAGATGGTGAACTTGCCAGACTGTTATTTCTTGAGGCAATGATTCCAAGGAAGACTAGAGGACAAGGGAAAAAACCCACCCCAGGATCAGAGTCAGAAGAAGTATAAGTAGAGGGATTTATGGGGGATCATCCCGAATATAGGACCATATCTTTGTTGGAAACAATAGTTAATGGGAATTAATAATTAACACAAGACCGGACACAAGTCTTTTCCAAAAATCAAGCAAACCAAAACCAGGGAGGTACCAATGGGAACCATGCAAAGGCCAACCATAGAGGTGGTAGGAATCTTGAAGGGATTAATACTTATGCATCGACACAAAGTGTATTCCAGGAAGGTAGCAAAAATTTACCCAGACCCTTATTGTCGCCATTCCTTATGGAGCAGCCTATAGGAGCACCAGAACAACATGGGGTGAATGAAATGAATTCCTACTTTAGGGAGTATAAATTGTTGGAAGAAGGATCCTAGGAAGCCATGTCTTACAATGACTACTGCAACCTCGGGATGAGGAACAAACCCATGATGCACTAGAAGCAACATAATTTCGATCTTCTTCACAAATTGGGGAAGATGACTATCCCATATTTGTATGGATCTAACAAGTGCATAGCCTGAGCATGGGTACACAATCTGGAAACTTATTTCTAGATTAACCCAATGACAGAGGAAGAGGTGATCAATTTTTCCACTCTACATTTGGATGGAGAGGCTCATGAGTGGTGGTACCATGGGCTATTAACATTGGGACATTCCAACATCACATCATATGAGGATTTCACCCAAAGTACAATGGACAGGTTTGATATGTAGGACCCTAAGGTCCAATTTAGAAAGTCGACATAGTTGAGGCAATCAGGTACACCAAAGGCCTATGTTACAGAGTTCCATTGAATGGAAGTCACGGTGACTGATGTTTCTGAGCATAGACTGGTGATTCTATTCACAGAGGCCTTGGATGAATCCTTAAGAGGTTAGGTAAAGGATTCCATGCCAAACACACTACAAGAAGCTATCATGAAGACCCGGGATATGGAAGACACAGTCCCCAAGAAGACATCAAAAAAAACATTTATTCCACAGAAGGGTCAGGTGTGAAAACCTCCCCAGAATATATGGGCAGGGAAGGATAGGTTGGATGAGTAAAATCAGAGATAACTAAGGAGGAAGAAGCTTTTCTACAATTGCAAGTAACCATGGGAACAAGGCCATTGATGTATGGGAAAAGGTAAAGTCTGTTATATTGAGGTAGTTTCCGATGAGGAGGGTGACGATGATAATGAGGACATTGGACATGATAGTGGTGAGCCATCACATGCTATAGAGAAGGAACCATTGTAGGATATCCCCAAGGGAGTGACTATTGCCACATTTTCAGGAGTCCCTAAATATTACACCTTCAGGGTCAGAGGCACTGTGCAGGGGTAGAGGGTTACAACATTGGTTGATGGTGGAGCCACCCACAACTTCATTGATTCTACACTTGTCACCAGAAGAAAAATCCCTACAGAATATTTTGAGGGATTCAATGTGGTAATAGCATATGGGTACAACATGATGTGTACTCAGAGGATCAAGGTATTGGAAGTAACATTGGGAAACTATACATTGACCAATGAATTTTATGTCATGGATTTAGCAGGTACTCATGTGGTGCTAGGAGTTCAGTTGTTGTACTCATTGGGAGATATCCACATGAATTATTGAAACATGAGGATGGATTTATAGGACAAGGGTGGACAATGAGTCATCCTAAGAGGTATGTCGATAGGTGCCCCTAGGATCATGTCTAACCAATGCATGGAGGCCCTTTTAGACACAGGGACATGGATTATGCAACAAAGTGATTGATCACCATGAAGAAGCCATCACAAGATCACCAACATTACCCTGTGGACATCCAAGCAATTCTTGGAAAGCATGAAAGAGTGTTTGAACCATTGCCAATAGGAAGACCACCTGACAAAGGATTTGAACATGCCATTGAGATAGAAGAGGGGTTGAAGCCCATTATCACCACACCCTATAGGCATATGAAGAGGTTCAAGGATGAAATAGAGAATGCCATAAATGAGTTGTTGGAGATGGGAAATATCAAGCCTAGTTCTAGTCCCTTCACTTCTTCAGTTGTACTAGTGAAGAAGAAGGATGGCACTATGAGGATGTGCATAGACTACAAGGCACTGAACAAGAAGACCATAAAAATTCGATACCCAATACCCATAATTGGTGATATTATAGATGAACTGCATGGGGCAGTGTACTTCTCAAAATTTGATATGCGATCAGGATATCACTAGATTTGGGTCAGAGAGGAGGATATCCATAAAACAACATTCAAGTGTCGTTATGAGAACTATGAGTTCCTAGTCATGCTGTTTGGGTTGACTAATATACCAACTACCTTTCATTCATCCATGAACCATATCTTCAAAAAATAGTTGAGAAAATTCTTACTGGTGTTCTTTGATGATCTTTTGATATACAACAGGACGTGGAAGGAACATTTGAAGCACGTGTATGAGATTCTAACCATTATGGAGAAGTCACTTTTTTCCAAGGAGGCAAAATCTGAGTTTAGGTTGACAAAGATTCTCTATCTAGGGCACGTGATTAGTGTTGAGGGATTAAAGGTACATCAGGAGAAGATCCAGACAATATTATATTGTCCCACCCCCATATCACTCACAGATATATGAGGATTCTTCAGGATATGTAGTTATTATAGGAACTTTGTGATAGGACTTTCATAATTGACTGCACCATTGACGAACCTCACCAATAAGGGAGCGTTCTGTTGGTCAGAGGATGCACAGGTAGAATTCGACAGAATGAAGAGGGTGATGAGAACTTTTCCAGTATTAGCACTCCCATATTTTATGCATTGTTTTGTCCTAGAGTGTGACGCATCTGGTGACGAGATAGGAGCAGTATTGATGTAGAATCAACACCCAATAGCTTCTGAGAGAAGAAAGCTAAAAAATCCATATAATCTCTATTTGATATATGATAAGGAGATGTTTTCCATCATGCATGCATTGGCCAATTTCATACAATAATTGGTAGGAGGACGCTTTGTGGTTAGGACTGACCACAATAGCTTGAGATATTTCTTGGAGCAATGAGATCTGAACGAGAGATAGCAGAAATGGGTGAGTAAGGTGCATGCATATTTTTTTGACATCGAGTATGTAAATATGAAGAAGATCATAGTTGTTGATGCCTTATCCAAGAGACCTATGGCCTTCTCCATGATAAATATCTCAAGAGACTGTAAGTCCATTCTCTTGGTGGAATACTCTAAGAACACCTTTTCCTATGAGTTGATGGAGAGAAATATTCAAGATTATAGGTACAAGGTAGTGGATGACATCATCTACTACAAGGACATAATCTATCTCGTCCCTTAATCAAAACTTAAGGACAAAATTTTGCGGGCATTACATGATGCCCCAGTAGTAGGGAACCAAGGGTATTTGAAGACCTACAAGAAGGTGAGAGAGATATTCTCTTTGAAGGGTATCAAGGAGGATGTACTTCATCATGTGAAGGAGTGCATGACTTTCCAACAAAAAAAATCATAGTTTACACATCCTAAGAGACTGCTTCAACCATTGTTGATTCTGGAGCAGAAGTGGGAAATCATTTCCATGGACTTCATCACATGATTTCCAAAGGTGCAGGGTAGGGAATGTATCTACGTGGTAGTGGACAGTCCGACTAAATATGCACACTTCTTTTCCATTCCTTTAGAGTACAACACATCTTAGGTAGCATATATATTCTTCAGGGAGGTGTTCAGACTCCATGGTCTTCTGAGGAACATAGTCAGTGACCGGGATAACAGGTTTCTCAATGCATTTTGGCAGGATATGTTCAAGTTATTTGGGACAGATTTGACACCTAGCACTAGCTACCATCCCCAAACAGATGTGAAGATTGAGATTGAGGGGTACCCGAGGAACTATGTGTCTAGGAATTAGTGGGCATCGATAAAGTGGTTTCATCTCAGGGAGCATTGTTAAAATACCACTCTCACATGTCCATCGAGATGATCCCATTCAGGGCATTGTATGGCTATGATGCTCCATCTTTTGTGGATTTGGAATTTGGAGAGAGCAGATCTCCCAAGGATAAATACTGGTTGTAGGAAAGTCAAGACATCTTGAGAGTCCTGAAGGAGAATTTGAAGGCCACTTAGAATCAATAGAATATGTATGCAGACAGGCATAGGGTAGAACGTAGATTTGATGTTGGGGACCTATTATTTCTTAGTTTTCATCATTACAGATAGTCATCCATGAAGAAGAGTGGTGCAGAGAAGCTGAAGCCACAATTGTATGGACCCTACAAAGTGATCAAGAGATTTGGGAAAGTATCATATGATCTAGAGCTACTAGAGGGTAGAAGGATCCAAAATACCTTCCATGTATCTTTCCTCAAGAAGTAATTAGGATAGCAGGTCACCACTTCAACAGATCTTCCTCCACTGTATGAGGAAGGTAAGTTGGTTCTAGATCCCGATAGGATTTTTTATGTCAGGGAATGGAGGCTGAGGAGAAAACTCATTCAAGAGTACTTGGTTGTATGGAGGTGATTATCCTTGGAAGATTCTACTTGGGAAGGAGAGAAGATATTACAACACCCTGATTTGGAATTACTTGAGGACAAGCAATCTTAGGAAGGGAGGATTGTAATTTCCCCTTCCAATTGATCATGACCGAGGATGACTCAATATTCTATACGACTCCCATAGGCTATAGTCAATAAGGGAAATGGATTCAAGGAGGTTTATTTGGTGTCACTAGAATGATAAATCCTAAAGTGACATTAAATAAAATAAATAATTATATTTAAATTAAATTGGAGGGAAAATAAAGTGAGGGTTTGATTTGGTCAAAAAGGGGAAAGATCTAGAAGGCCCGGAGGAAAGATAAATAGAGGGGTAACCCTACTCTTTGGCATTATTATTTGATTTTTCATTTTGGAGTGCTCTTGGAGCCATTGTTTCGTTAGGGTTTATCAAAACCCTTCCACTACTGCAGTCCAGTTTTGGTGGTGCAATACCCACCCTAGCTTTACAAGAGGGGGAGTTTGTCTAAGACTACCATTGGAGCTTCACTTGGTAGTTTTCCTTCAGTTTAAGAGATACCTAGGTACGCATGAGGTTTAAAAAAAATTATGTGCAAGCCTGAGCCCATAAATTTGTAGGTATGAGGAGGGTTTCAGAGAAATTAGGGTTTAGGCAACCCCGTAGTTTAAGTACGAGGCATCCCATGAGGCTCCGCTAGATGTCTAGTAGTTATTCCATGAGGACCTCTATGATTGGGGTTGTAGAAGGCTAATTGGATCAGGTTCATAGAGCTAGAGGAGGGTCACTAGTAGAGTGGACACTACTGGAGAAGAGCGTTGTAGGGAGCATCATACATTAGCATCATTCCAAGTTTTCTTGTATTGTTTATGTTAGTAGATTTGTGCAGTTTCCTTGCAACCACTAGATTTGTATGTTAACGAGTATCATATAGTTGTTATTACAACCATTAGATATCATTTTATTGTTGTAATTGGGGTTTCCATTCATAATAATATATCATGTTTATTTTCTCTATTTTTTGTGTAATGAATGCGTGTAACATGTTTGAAAATATTCCTATATGAGCAAATTGCTTTTAAGGGATTAACAACAACATTAATACCAAGTGTTTGACATATTTACACAGAGAACTAACAATTTTTGGATAGAAACATAATATACCTACATAACCTAGTTGAGGACATTACATCTTCCCAATACCAAAATTTCCTGCAACCTTGGAAGTATGGGCCTCTCTAACACACTACAATCTTTCACCTTTAGGAAGACAAAGATTGTCTAGGTTGTAGAGAAACCCATTCTGGAGATGATAGTCATCCTTATTGTCACCTTCTTCTATATGAATTTGTTCCTATAGTTGTTGAAACACCTCTTGAAAGTCCTCATCTTCTTTGTATTCCTATTTGTGCATAAGAGTTCCCAAAGATGTAATCTCAGATGTGGGTGGCCTCAAAAGCATGTCTGTTAACTTCTTATTGATGCCCTTCTTATATTTAATGGCTAGATGAAATTGTTGCAAAAATCCCATCCACTTGTAATGTCTGGTTTGTTGAAGCTTACTCTAGGATTGCAAATACTATAGTGGTTGAAGATCGGTGTGGATAATGGTTTCCTTTCCCATTAGAGAGTGCTTCCACTTCTTAACAACTTAAACTAGGGCATAGAGTTCCTTATCATAGGTAGGATAGTTTAGGAACCCCCCATGAAACATTTCATAATTCTACCAAAGTAGCTTACCTCCTTACATAAAAAATACTCCCATAGCACACTCCCTTCCATCTATATCCACTTCAAAGGGATTCTGCAAGTTAGGCAATGTGAGAATTGGTGCTTGATTGATATTTAATTTTAGCTCTTCCAAAGCTTTCTACTAATTCTTTCTTGACTGGAAACTCTTACCACTGGACATTATGGCATGGAGTGGTGCAACTACCACTAAAAAGGATGCTATGAACTTATGCAGGTACTATGTCACCCCAATGAAGCTTCTAAATTCAGTGACATTAGTAGGAATTGGTCACTTCATGATGGCCACCATCTTTGAGAAATCTATATTGAGTTCCCCTCCACCAACCATGTATCCCAAATACACCAATGAATGTTGAGAAAACTCACATTTCTTGAGGTTTTCCAACAACTGATGCTTTTTCAAAGTCTCTAATACTTGCATGGCATGTGATGTGTTCTCCTCCCAAGTAGAGTTATAAACTAATATGCCATCCAAATACACTATTACAAATTAATCTAAATACATAATTAATACATCATTCATCGATTACATAAATGTAGCTAGTGCATTACATAAAACAAAATGAATGACCAGCCATTCATACATACCTTGCCTTGTCTTGAATGCAATCTTATAGGTCTATTTTTCTTTAATTCATACTTTGTGGTATCCTAATTTGAGTTCCAACTTGGTTATATAATTGACATGTTGCAACTTATCTAACAAATTGTTGATCCTAGGCAGAGGGTATTGATTCTTGAGTGTGATATTGTTTAAATCTCTATAGTCGATACGCATTTGCCAAGTCCCATATTTCTTGGGTACTATGATTATAGGTGACCCACAAGGTGAAGTGCTTAGTCGGATTACTCCCTCCTCCATAAAATACTACAACTATTTCTTCACTTCATTTTCTTCTAAAACAGTTTGTCTATATATAACCCAATATTTGGTAACGGGGAGTCAGGAAACAATTGTATCTTGTGCTCCACTTCCCTCATAGGTGGAAAACCTTTAATATATTGGAACACTCCTCTGTATGCTTGAAAAAACTCCTCCAATTGTTGTTTCTACTCTTTGGTACATCCCTCCATGGATTCCTTTACTCGTACCAATTCCTCACCTGGTTGATTATCTCTTCAGAAAAGAAATACATACTTCTTACTAGAAATAATCAAATTTTTGGCTTGGTTGGGTCTCACCAATGAGATCTTTGAATCTCCTTTTTGTGCATTGATGATGTAAGAATTACCATCCTTGATTAGGAGGTACTTCTTTTCTCTCCATGTGAATATCACATTTGTTATATACATGCAGGGGATTCCAAACACTACACACAGATCAAGGGGTACTACATCTGATTGCATTTCATTAATAAATTTTTCACTTATAGCAAATGTGATCCTAGACTATTTAGTGACTTTGATCTCTACATCCTTATCCACCCATCGCATTGGATATGGGATTGGATGATCATGAACTTCCAACCTAATATTTTTTAACACATCATCTACTATGAGGTTGGCCTATGAATTGGAATCGAGTAGGACATCTACCTGGTCTTTTTTACCTAGATATTAATATGGAATAGTTTTCTCATTTCCTTCTCTTCCTTGTGATGAAGGCCACTCAGATTCACCCCCTTCTATAATGAAGTACATACAATATTCTCATCCACATATGATCTACTCTCTACCTGGTTTCCCAAATCCTTTCCTAGACGATTCTTCTTCTTGGCATCCTTATTACAGTTGTTTGGATTCAACTTTGTATGTAGCTTCCAACAGTTAACTTTGGTGCGACCATAAATATTGTAGTGGTTGTTTGGATCCTTGCACTAATGTGCAAACATTTTCATCTTCTTTTCTTTTCCTTTCCACTTATTCTTCCCCTCCTTAGAAGCATCTTGGTGATATTTCTATTTAGAACCACTTGGTTGTCCTTTCGTATGGCCTATGTTCTCTATGTATTGTGTTTGCACACAAGCCTCATTAATGGTCCTTGGTTTGAAGCACATCACTTGCTTTCAAAAATGACTATGTAGACCCCCCAAATACCTGAGGGGTACGTCTAGGTTCTTGGAGAGATACATGATTGACATCTTCCTGAATTTGGTGGTATACTCTTGCACACTCTTCCCTTGCCTCTGTCTGAACTGATGCCAATGGATCCACTAGTCCTCTACATACCCAATAGGGTATAATTGGGACTTGATGAGGTTTTTAAAATCCTCCCACTTAGTTACTAGTGATTCACCCTACAATCTAAGTGTCTACGTGTGTATTCCCCACCAAGTTAGCACATGACCCTCTACCTTTAGTTAGAAAAACAAAATGTCATGCTCTTCATATATATTATGGACATTGAAATACACTTCTAATTGTTGCAACCAATGATTCAACTTAACAACATTAATCTCATATTGATAGGGTTTGATGTTCACTTTTGCTTCTATTTTAAATAGAGGTTGTGAAGGAGTAATGAAATTGGACTTGGTTTCTCTTTCTTGGGATATTTTCTCAACTCCTTTTATGGGTCTTCATTGTCTCTTTGTTTCTCATCAAATCCAAATAATGAGTTAGAACCACCAAGTTTCTCAATAGGTCCAAAACTATTTGATAGATCCTTCATGAGGAGGGACATGTTGTGAGAGATATCAAAAACTCACTCTTCCATCCTAAAAAATCTCTCTTCTACTCAGACATCCTAAGGATTTTTATGAATAGACTCATCCACCATGGATAGGGTTCTCTGACTTTCTTCTTAATCCAATTATCAGATCCTACAAATTTCCACAAATACCCCCAATAAAACTTCTCTTATACCAATATGATCTATAAACTACCATGGATATTCCACTGGAATAGTTCGCCACAATAGATCTTGCAATATTATGAAATCTTAGATTATGCAAATTATTTCCTTAAATCCCAGATTTATTATCACTATATTGTTGCTCAAATTTATGAAAATAATTCAAATATGAAAATGAAATAACTTTCAAAATAACACACCATCCACACAATCGAACACAATATGTATCATGGGAAACATAATATGTGAAAAAACCTAACCAGAACGTGAGGCCTATGCTCTACTCTCTTTTCTTCAATTATGAAATGCAAGTACAAAGAAAGGGGCACTCACTGTGGAGTTTCCTTTGAAACTGTGGTCTAAATGACTGCTACATAATCTAATACCTCCTCTTTTATTCTCTCAAAATATCACTTCTATATGCTCTGCTCAACTTTGGAACAAGTACATTGCTAAAAAAATGGAACCCTTTCTCTTCTTAGCAACCCAATATTTAATATAACCTAATAGCCATCTAGGGTTAGGTTTTTTGTATCCTCAACCCTCAATTAGTGATAAGGTATCAGACCTTCTAGAATATCCTTTAAATTCCACATGTGACTAGCCCCACATGTGTGAGTAATGGGGGCTGGCCTGACATCTACTCATACCATGGTGGTCAACAAAGTAGGTCAACTTACAAGAGGCATAAATTTTGCATATGAGATCTAATTGAGGTGTTTTTTGCATTGTTGTAAAGGTTTCATTGTGTAGAATATCATCAAGGGTATGGGAGTTATGAACACAAATTTTTTGCCCCCCAAAATGCAGTTTAATGCCTCAAAACGGCTCAGGAAGGTTCCAGACCCCAAATCTTAAAATTGGAACCTACCACTAAAATGGGCCCTACAAGCCAATTCCTCCAATTTTACCACCCATAAAGTATCAAGATAGATGAAAAATTATATGATGATCCAATACAGAGCAACAAAATATTTGACAAGATGGATCGCCCAAGGGACGGTTTCATGGATGATTTTAGGGGCTAAATTTCTCTCATGGGCTAATTTTCCATGGTTTTTCCAAAAATGAGATTCACTATTTTAAAAATGATTCGCCCAAATTCTATGGGATAAAATAATTCTACCTTAAAAATCGCCAAAATTTTATAAAAAAATATATAAAATCCTTTAAAATTTGAATATTTTTACAAAAATATCGCCAAACATTTATAGTAGGCATATGAAGGATTAGTAAGATTTGCCAAGGTTTCTAAATTTTAAAATAAATTTGCATCCTTAAAATCATCCTTGGACGGTTTAGTAGAGAAGTGGATGCTTGAGACTAAATGGGTAACAGTGGAAAGGAATAGGTGACTTGAATGAATATAATGAATCTAATATGAAAGATTCATGTTACATGTTAGTTAGGATCAAGAAGGAATTATATATTTTGGTCATGTTAGAGAAGATAGTGAGCTGAATATTGCCAGTGGAAACCATGTGAAGCAAGGATATATTCGTACAAATAAGTACTAGGCTTATTTTCATGCTCTATCTTGTGTAATGTGTTAGCACTGAAAGTCACACTTTGAATCCTAAAATGTAAGCTTAGCACCCATCATTAGGTTAAATATATATGTTTTATGATAAGGTAGCAAATGGATGAAAACTCAGGAAAATAGTGTAAATCACAACTTCACACAATTTTCACTAGCAAATAAGGCTCTGAATAATTTTGATCAGGGTTTTAGAAAAAGGATGAGTAGGTGGAAGACTTAATAAGAAGAAAGTGAAATCCCTATCATCTACATCAGGTAGTATGAAAAACATATAAAGAAGAACTCTATGAAACAAGAAATTATTATAATCAAAGAGATGAATTCTGATATATCTATAAACAACATTACAACAGATCCTCTAATGCAACAAGCTATAAATCAACCAATGAATATTTCGCTGGATTGTGATCAAAATTAGAAGAAAAAATATGATAGGAAAAAGAACTAATTTTCATTATCCAGATAATCTTAAGCCTGATACATAAAATATAAGGTCTATTTGTAATACACACAATATCAAAAGTGAGTCCCCTCTTAGACCATTCAAACCCTCTATCAGACTTACAATAGTGTTTTTATAACCTAGATTGTCAGTGACAACACTATAATTCGAATAAAAACCTTATCATAGGATCCATGTGCTCTCAAAGTGGTGTGGCAACAGGTGGATAACAAAAAACAACAAAATGCTAAAATTTAGGCTGATCTTGGCAACGTCTTCAACATCTTCTTTATGGTTGATGAAGTGTCCCTTTGAGCGCTTATCCCTTTGGCAAGTGGCCTCCCAGCTAGTAACTGACCATCATACAAATGCCTTGCATCGATATCTGACACCTGACCACTATTCCTCCCTTCAAAAATCCAAAACCTAAGTTCACAACGCCTATCTGTATAAGCCAGTTTGCAGCACCAGGCCTTGTGAACTTTCTTGTAGTAGCTTATTTCGTTTGATAATGCCTTAAAATTATTCCAAAACTATATCCAATGCCACAAACTATTGTAATAACTTATGATCATGATATATGACTTATAAGATAACAACCCAGTAGCTAAACATGATTTATCAAATATAACCATCCTCAAAATTGAAAAAATGCAAAAAGAAGAAAACTTGTCAAAACTGATATGGGTTAAGGTGTTCAACTTATTCATTTTTTAACTCTAGAGGTCCTTTTGGTAGAAACTTTATGCAACATATCCATATTTATCTTGGCCAACTCTTCTTTAAAAGGTTGTAGCTCTGCCTTTAGCTCTCTGATTTGTGCCTGGTGAGATATGTTTTGTCTGTAGAGGTTTTTGAGTTGCCTATGGAGGGGAAGAAACCTTTTGGATATAAATTTGGATTTGTCAATAGTTTCATGATACATGTCCACGAGTCCCTTAATATTCCTCTATAAAACCAACTCCTCTTTCTTCAGTTCATCCACTTCATCCCTTGCCTCTTTAAGTTTTTTTTTGAGCCTCTTAAAAGTGGGATTTCTCTCTTCTTGAGGAGTACTGATGCCAATAATTTCAATGATATTTTCAACAACTATGGATTTCCCTTTCCTTTGGTCTGAAACTCCTACTGAATCATTCTTTACAGGGATTTCTTACTTGGTTTTTTCTCTGGTAAGAGGTCTCCTAGATTTGACCTTGTCAGCTACACTAGGTGAAGGAAACAACAACTTTCTGCCTCTTAGTCTTGTGTATTTTCTTGAAGGAACCTTCATTGGAAAGGGATCTAGCATGGGTGAAGCTTCCCTCTATGAAGACTATTAAGGTCCTCCTTATTCATATCCCTTTTTGGCTCTATCATATTTAGCAGTCATAGTACCCTTTCTCTTCTTGCTCACCTCTGAATACACAGTCTTCTCATTAGGAACATGACATTGAAGTTTGGACTGTAGAGTGGGGGAAACATTCAACTGAAACTGTGAAGAAGTGATGAATGTTTCCCAATCTGTGCTTGTCTTTATTAATTCTTCCATCACTTGCATTTTGATAAGATTTGAGTGGAAAACATTAGTGTCCACTTGCTTGGATTTGGCCTGAACTTTGTCAGCCATATTGCCAGTATTTATGAACAAATAAAAAAGGATTTTTATAGCTTCTTTCCCTGTGAAATGTAGAAGCAATTTGATGCGATCTTGATATACCATGTTAAATCTTCCTTCACAGGTGAAATACCTGTGAATCACTTTCAACATTTTATCAAAACCTCCAAGCATATTATTTATGAGTACCCCTTTGGACATATTGTCTTCCTAGTATTTTGGTTTTAGGAACTCCTTGGAGAAAGAGGCATTTAGTGCCATATCCTTTAACCAATTTTCTCCAGTGTTAGGTATCTTTGTTGCAACGGAGATGGACAATTCTGAAACTTTAAATTCCAATATACCAACCTTGGTTTTGGTCCCATTGAAATTTAGTTCAAATTCCCTAGCCACCTCTGGAAGACCCCTCTACATTTTTTGACAAAATTTGATACAACCTACCCTCTCAAAATCCTCTCTGATCAAGGGTTCATAATAAAACATATGCATATCATAAGGCTTTTTCCTTACTATTTCACCTCCCATTATGAGTATTCTTGTGTCACGGGTTGTCCATGACTATCGCTAAGGAATGTTTTCTGTGAGTTGTAAAAACAAGTAAATGTATGAAAACATGGATATAAGATAATAGGGTTTTGATGGCAAACTGTTTTCAATAAGATGATCTTGTACAAAATTTATACAACACACTTTATGCATATTTAGGAATGAGAAAGTGCATTCTTCAAACAAAAGATATAAAGATAGGCAACTGGAATTTACAATAAGAGAAAGACACCTGTGAATTCTCTACTTGAAATAGGGATTTTATGACAATACAAGTATCCTTTAGCTGCATGAAAAATGCATGTAATATTTAAACCTAATCTGACAGTTGATCAACCAAAAATCCAAGCTGAAATGGGTGTAGAGTCACTCCTTTGAATTTGAGCTTACCAAGTATGCAGAGGAAGGATTTTCAACAAAATTGGAATAGAGGGTTCACAACGATGGATTTGCAGCACAAGGTTCACAACGCAAGAAATGAGAGCTCGCAACGCCAGAATAAGGGGTTCGCAACGTTGGCAAATATCAGAGGATAAAACGAATTCTAAGTAGTGAGAAGGATGGATGAGGTGTTAAAGTTGATGAGGTTTAATGAAGGAGTTTCAGAGCATGAAGGAAATGAATTTGAAAGAAGTCAACAACAAAATAACACAGTTCGCAACACCAAGGGGTGAGATCAACAAAAATCTCTCCTTCAGCCTTTAGACAATGTGTAAATTCTCATAGAGTACCTGGTGGACTGGTTTTTGATGTTGACGCTGTTAATTTTGAACGGGAATGTCTACAAGTAGTTCAACCTCCAATTCTCCTCTTCAACCAGTTAGAAGTGTTGATTTCATAGCGCCTGTTTGTAGCACCAGGTTCGCATCATTGAGCTCAAATATGATTTGCACACTTGGAAAAAATAGTTAGAAACCTTTATGACATAATCCTTGGACATTTGTTTAAAATAACAAATCTGAAAACAATGAGATCTTATTTGACATGATCCATAAATTCAATGATGGCAATGAATGCATGATGTACCTTTGAATGCACTGTGAACTCTCCTAGTGAGTTGGCAGCGCGCATATCAAATCTGATTTGACAGCTANCATACAACATGGAGGTGTGACATGTCAGGGTGATGATGGATAATTTCAAATATGTGACTCATGAAACTTTATCCGATTTTTTATGATAACAAGGCATAACCCAAGGACTCTAGACCAAATCCAAAAATAACCTTATCTTATTTAAATAAAAATTTGAAAAATGACTATAGCAAAGGGACATAAAAACCTAAAAATTAATGAAAACCTATGACTCAAAATCAAAACTGAAAATATTTTTTACCCTTGCAATTCTATGTGATAACATTTGTCTCCATAGGGGATGGAATGCTCCTTGTGAGCTGCCAAGAACATGCAACTCTAGTGCCTTATCCAAGGGCTATGGGGTCATTATTTAAAACAAGTAGAACAAGCTAAAACTGATATTTACAATGAAAGGAAAGCCACTCATGTCTTTAAGAAAAGTATTTCTTCAAAAAATGCCCATTAACTCGGCCACCAGGAAATCTAGTATCTTCTAAGCTTTGCAATTTGAAAGTGTTATTTTGAAAAACTTCAGAAATTTTGAAAGGACTAATCCACAAGGCTTCGAATTTACCATGTTTTCCCTTATCTTGCCTTTGTGCATCCCAGTTGAGAACTAGGTCTCCCAGCTAGAAATATTCTTTCTTTACCTTCTTGTCAAAAGCTTGCTTGATCTTCTGTTGATGGCTCTGTACTTTATCAAATATCTTCTCCCTGGTATGTTGTACTTCCACTAGTTGATGCATCCACCTGATCATATCATCTGGATCTCCTTATTGGTCTTGAAGAAACGTTGCCACAGGTAATGCAAGTTGAGAAGGAAAAATATCCTCAGTTCAATATACCAATTGAAATGGAGTAGTATCAATTTATATTTTAGTGGTTACTCTATCTTCCCATAGAGAAAAATTCAGATTTGAATCCCAAGACTTTTTGTTATCCTCCAACAATTTTTTGATGATCTTTACTAGACTTTTGTTGGAGGATTTTGTCAAGCCATTACCTTGAGGGTAATAAGAAGTAGAGTGAATAAGTTGGATCCCAAATGTTTCACAAAACTTGACCAGAGGTTCAGCTTTAAAAGTTGCAGCATTATAAGTCATAATCTTGTTAGGACATCCAAACCTTGAAAAAATGTCTTCTGGGAAGCCAATGACTACTTTATGTGTTGCATTTCTGGTAGGAATGGATTCTATCCACTTGTTGAAATAATTAGTGGCAGTCGAGATTGAATGATGTTGGCCACTTGAAGCTGGATGGATTTGTCCAATGAACTCTAATCCCAATTGTTGGAAAGGAACAGATACCATTATGGGCTTCAAAGGCAAAGATTTTGGTTGTTGTTTTCCTGATGATTTCTAACATTTATCACATGCCCTAATCTTTTCACATACATCAGTGAATAAACTAGGCCAAAAATACCCAACTCTGAGTATTTTATATGTTGTGTTCCTCCAAAAATGATGGCCTCCACATAGGTTGTCATGAAAATAAGTCATGGTTTGCTTTGCCTCATCTGGGTCCAAGCATCTTAAAAGAAATCCTTCAGTATCCTTCCAATACAAAACATGATCAACAATGAAATATATTATTTCTTTGAGCTTTAAATCTCTCACCTTAGTCTTCTCAAGTCTAGTAGGTGGTTAAAATGTCTGCAAGAAATGGATGAGGTCCTTGTACCAACTACACTCTATCAATTTGGGGCCAATATGTGAGTTGTTGCTAGCAATATCAGTCTGTTGATATACAGAATCTGCATTCATGAAATTAACCCCGCGTGCCTTACAATCTGATTAAGATAACAATCTAGATAAACCTTTCCCTTTCACCATCTTGGTAGGTTTCATCTCAATATCAAATTCCTAAATTTTGGCAATCTACTTACTTCTCTTTCCATCTATGTCAGCATGAGATAAAATTTCTTTAACAGAGGCTGAAGGGACATAAGCAATAATTCTAGAATGCAGAACATATACTCTGAAAGCCTTGAGAGATTTGACCAAAGCATAGGCTTGCTTCTCCATGATGTCATTCCTGACATCAACATCTCTTAGAGCCCTGCTAAAAAAATAAATAGGTTGCTCCATTCCATTTGAGTTTTTCTGAAGGAGGACAACAACCAATGTGTCATGTGAGGAAAAATAAAATATCAAAAATTCTTTTAAATAATCAGGGATGATAAGAACAGGTGCCTCAGTCAGTGCTTGTTTAATTTGATCAAAATAATTTCTATCTTTAAGTGTCCACTTTACGTCATTTCCCTTTCTCAGCATGGATATGATAAACTTAACCAACTCAACAAAATTAGAAATGAATCTTCTCAAGAATTTTATTTTACCCAGAAAGGACCGAATCTCTTTCTTGGACCTAGGAAGAGACAGAGTCTTAATGGCCTCTACTCTACTTGGTTCAAGTTTTACCCCTTCAGCCGAGAAAATATGTCCCAACATTTTACCTTCCTTCATAGCAAATATGGACTTCTTGGGATTAAGTGACAATCCAAATTTTCTGCATTTTAGGAACACCTTCTTCAAACATTGATAATGCTCTTCATCGTATTTTGAAAACACTGTGATGCCATCCAAGTAGATCACCACAAACTTATCCTTTTCTCTGATAAATTCAATATCCATTGCACGCTGAAAGGTTTCCCCTGCATTCATGAGACTAAAGGGCATCTTGGCATACATGAATGTACCCCAAGGAGTGGTAAATGATGTCTTCTACCTGTCTTCAGGAAAAACATAAATCTGATTGTAGCCTGAAAAACCATCAATCATAGACATTCATGATGATCCTATCACTCTTTGCAAAATATGTTCCATCTTGGGAAAGGGATAGTTATCTTTCCTAGAACACCTTTTTAAATTTCTGAAATCAACACAAAGTATGATTTCTCCATTCTTTTTCCTAACAGGGACAAGATTAGCTATCCACTCAGAGTGCCTCAAATGTATGATGATCTGAGCATCAAGAAATTTTTCGACCTCCTTCTCCATGATGGGCAACAACATAGAATATATCTACCTTAGTTTCTTTCTAAATGGTTTAGTATCATTCTTCAAAGGTATTTTATGTTCAATAATGCTTGTGTCATAAGTTTGAAAATCAACATATTTCCAAGCAAAGACATCAACAAATTCCTTTAGCAGTTTCATATACTCATTTCTTTGTTTTTATGACAGACTACTAGACATGTAACACGCCCTTTCACTCATGGCAGACGCTACTTCACGGAATAACAATACTCATACTTAATTCTATATATAAGACACACATTTAAGCAAATGAAAGACATTTAAACTCAGAGTAACCATAAGAATTATTGCTTTTATAAATAATCAATGGCTTTAACATTTATTCGTATGCACAGCAGAATACATGATAAATATAAATACACAGACATGCAAAAAAGTAATTAAAATATCATCTAGTACTTATCTTTTAAACAGTGGTAATTCCACCAACCAGGTGCAGGCCTTCCATGAACCTCCTAGCCTTAGACCACACTGCTCATCAAGCTCAGTCGTGGGTCACCCCCGAGCTGGGACTAAGCTCCACCCCCAAGGCAAGGAATCCTAGGCTAGGCTAAGGTTACAGGAAAAACATACAATCACAAGGAAGGAATGCTCTCCTAGGAACCACTCATCCTCACTGCCCACAGACTCTCCTTCCCCACATGCCTGTTCCACCCCAGGAGTATACACCTTCTCCGTCACCTAGTGTTAATCCCTAATATTGGCTCATTACCCCTTAATTAGGGCATATTATATTAGTAATGTTATTTTATTTATGTCGTCTTTAGGCCATTAGTTGTAATTATACCTCCTAGTCTCCTATATATACCAAGGAGACATTTTCATTTTGAATCATCTTGTA
>JASDQU011247761.1:7724-21541 GCA_032191745.1 Picea mariana
TGAAGAAAAAGTAAAAATGGAATCAAATATTTTACATAAATATAACACAGTACACAGAGAAAGTAGAAATCAAATCAAATATACTAAATGCCACAGAAAACTCAACCATGAATATGTCATACAATATCAATTCCATTATACAGTAAAAAGAAACGAGATTTGCAATATGCAGGTTTTACGTTACAATATGCAGGTTTCACGAATTTTTAAAAGGTCAAATTCATAGTATCTAACATACCAGTAAAGAGGCAGGGTACCACATCCATGGTAACTAACTCCAGGACTACATGGGAACAGATAATTTTGATCACAGTAAAGTTGGTTAGGGTTCGTTTCTTCTTTGTAGCAAAAACCCCAAGTATACGGACCACCATCAACAACTGTGTAGCCAACTGTAAATCAAATTTGTAAGATCCCCTGAAACGAACTATACTTCCTGGCACTAAAACAATAAATAGACTCGCCCAAATTATCATATTCATAATCTTCCACAACTTGACAATGATAAGATCCACATAAATGCTTTGGAATCATTCTTGGTATAGAGAAAATAAAAGCACATTTTCCCCGCACTAGGTCACAGTTTCTTCTCAAACTTCATAATATGGATATGGATGGGTTTGGGCTGCACACATTGCACCTCTTGACCTACAAAACAATAAATCCATTTCGCACATCATCATCCAACACATGTTCTTGACAACTTCATACTGTAAAATTGCATAGG
The DNA here is from genome assembly GCA_032191745.1 of Picea mariana. Lineage (NCBI taxonomy): Eukaryota > Viridiplantae > Streptophyta > Pinopsida > Pinales > Pinaceae > Picea > Picea mariana. Next base: position 8,452 of record JASDQU011247761.1, read on the forward strand.
TCATTTCTTCATCATTTAATTAGAAAATTACTTTAAAATGTGCTATCCATTTATTGGACATATGAACAAGCTATCTAATTTGAAAATTGACCGGAATCTTTGCATGTAAGCCATTCCAAGGAACATACTTGAAACCACTAAAGGCAATTGAAGATGAGCTTTTGAGCTTACTTCAGGAGATCATACCTATTCAYGCACATACAGTAAAATGGAAAAGACGTCTATAAAAGAAGACAATGTCCAAATTCTGCAGGCACGACAATTTTCAAAGCAATTTAAATCAAAACTCGGCACCAAGCTTATAAAGTTTCAAGCTTGCATTTGATAATTATTTTCAAAAATTCATAAATGGAGGCCAAAATATTTGAAACAAAACCCCAAAAACCTGCTAGGTCATGCATGTTCAAAACAAAAGCTTATTAATATTTCAAGTTCTAAAGGCGAGCTAAATTTTAATCAACGAGTCTTGTAGAAGAAGGTGATAATTCTTACCTCAAAGGCAATCTATAAACCAGCTGAGAAAACTATCAAAACAAACCACTGACAAACTATAAACCAGCTGAGAAGACTATTGAACAAACCAATGACAACTGCTTGTGGGATTCTACTTAGTCAAACTAGATTTATCTTCGTCCAGAATCAGAGCCCACCAAACACAGACACACCAACCAGATAAGAAATCGCGGACAGGAATTAACCACTGCATTGCATTTACCTTTAACAATGGCAAAATTGAGGACAATATGTCCTTACAATGTTCACCGAAAACCCACTAGGCCCAGCACTAAAAACAAACCAGGTCCAGACATAGTAGGCAATAATCCAATTGGATTTATCCTTGTCTAGAATTAGAGCCCTCCRACTCCAGCCAAATCATGGATGGGCACCCACAAGGGACTAACAAATATAGTAGTAAATCTTGTATGCTATCTGACTAAACCACAAAAAAGGGGAAACAAGCCAAATCATGGATGGGCACCCACAAGGGACTAACAAACATAGTAGGAATTCTTGTATTATGTCTGACTAAATCACAAACAAGGAGATTTGAGGAAATGCAGACGGAAATCTTCAATAGCTTTTTTTGGGATTTTTTCGGTTTAATTTTACTCGAAATTTGGTAAAAAATTGTTGGATCTGCAGATTTAAGTGGCTAAGTCTGTATAATTCAAGTGTCTGAGAAGTTTTTCAACATGCTGCTGCAGATTTGAGTGGCTAAATCTGTATAATCCAAATGCCCTGAGGTTTTTCAGCATGCTGAATCCATTTATACATTCAAAAAGTGCAATTTGAACAACAAAAAATTGCGATTTCGTCCAAATTTATTTCACCAAATTCAGGAAAAAAAAAAAGTACAACGTTTAGACAAGGCACTTTCAACTCATTGGAATCCGATGTGGACAGCACCCTCAAATCTTGAAGGAGTGGGCTAACTCAGAAGCAATCTTCCCTCCAAAGTTACCTTTCCAGCAGATCCTCCGGCAATCCGCTTTTAAATTTTCAACCAATTCAAAACTTTGATCGATTTTCTGAACATCTAAATTGATTTTAGATGAGACAAAACCCCTTAAATCCAATTCTAAAATTCATAAAACTTTGATCCATGCGATATAACACTACCCCTAAAAATATAGCCAAATTCAAGCCCAGAAATTTGCATGAACGCAGAGCTGTTTGCTCGCGAATTAACCTACTCCAACCTTGAATGCTTTATCTATCTCATCAGTCAACAATCCACACTACCAGGAACGAGCTTCGAGAGCTACGAACCCCAAAGCAATGAATGCACCTTACAGGAACAGTCTGCATGTGTCGAAAATGCTCAGCCCGCCGCCAGAGGCCACGCTCCAATGCTCGATGCTGACATCACCGTTCAATCGGCCAATTAGAAATTAGATAAATCATAAAATCATAAAAATAACTTTTGCTTGTTACTTGTCACAATGCAATGTACATAATAACTAACAAATGCCGGGATGTGGATTTCGCATGCGCCATTTTTGGCCGCTCATTGGAATGAGGTGGAGAGAAAAAGGTCTCACCGTAGCAGGGATACAGGACCATCATATCGTCCCTTTTTTTGGATGGTTTTTCCTTTCTATTCCGATCAAAATCCTCTCGTTGATTTGAGTGTCACTGCCCTGCATCAAACGCCTGTGTTTGGTTGTGGCCTCCTCATCGCTGAGAGTAAGTTCCCCACTGCACCCTTCCCAATGTGTTTGCACCAAGCCCTCTGTATTTGTACTGTCTATATTATAGATTGTGCAGGCATTTCATGAGTTTAATATAAGGCTAGGTTAATATAAAATTATTACACATGATTAATGATCTGAATTGGATCCTCTCCAAATTTTGTAATAAGTATTCTCCAAATTTTGTACCAAATTTTGTAATAAGTATTTACTTGTTTTGTTTTTTTTAACTTTGTAGTTCTGAACTTTTTATTTTATTTTGGTTTTTTTTTTTTTTTTGCAAAAATTGAAAGTAGAAACGAACCATGGTTGATTTTTCGAAAATAGCCCATTAAAAATGAAGGCAATAATGAAGAAAGACGTGAACAGGCTCAAAGAGAAGAGGACAATCTACTTGAAGTTGAATGGAAGAAAGAGTTAATCAGTCTGTTCATGCTGAGGGAAGGTGTTTCTGAACCTTGACCATATACAATTTTGTATTGTCAGTGAGTTACAATGCACAAACACTGTATATAACCCACCCCTTTATAATTTTCTCATGAACATAATAAAAATCCAATTTAAATGTTGAAATCTGTGAGTTACTACGATCTATGATTTGAATATTTTGGTTGAGTTACAGGGATCCATGCATACTCTCTTAAAGTGTGTAGCATCTATCCACAACCAACTTTTGCTCAGTGAGCTTTTTACCCACTGCCTAGGCATTTTGTTCACTCTTTGGGTGAATTTACATACCCCTAGACGTTTTATCCTCTTCGTAGGCAAACTTATTGGCCCCTAGGTGTTTTATCCTCTACCTAGGCGAATTTACAGATCCACGTTTTATTTGTTGCGTGGGTCAACTTACATTCCCTGGGTGGTTTATTCACTACCTGGACACCTCCACTCACTTGCTAGTTGATTGTTTCTAAGCTGGAATCTTAAAATCCGATTTTACACTAGCAGCAACTCTTCTTTTTAAAACACAGTCCATAAATCCATTTTTGCACACAGTCGAATGGTGATTCCCTGTCATTGATCTTGTTGTTGCCATGGTATAGTTAGCAACCTATGAGTGAAGAATCTTGAGGTATATCAACCCTTCTGTAGCAGAGTATTTTTTTTCTAACTCAAAGTGCAGAGTGGAATATTTCGTTGTTGCTACAGTGGTACTGGTTGTTTGCTACACAAGTTATTAAAGAGGCTACTGAAGTTGCAGTTGTTAGCTTTTGGGGTAGTTTGGACAGGTGATTTTGCATTGGCGGTGCCTAGCATGCAGAGGTGTTTGAGAGTCACTCTCTAGATTGTTAAAGTAGTTTTTATGTAATGACTAAAGTGATTTTTATAAAGTCGAGTGATTTAAATCATCTCAACAAGAGATTAAGTCACAGTCGTTGATCTCAAGATCAAAATCAAATCTTGATCGTTAACCATTTTGGAGATAGGGTTTTAGTCATTAAGAGATGATAAAAGCAAATCTAAGGAGAATGAGAAGCACACAAGGAGTGCATAGGAACAAGAGAGAATCTTGGTCATGTTCTTGTGTCTGAGTGGGCAAGGCTGAGGAAAGGGTGCAGGGGCAGAGAAATAGCAGCCAGGTGGACTAGGCTATCAGCTACTTGTAATCCTCTAATGAGCCGTTATCCCAGGACAGGAACCCAAAATTTTATTTAATAAAATCAAACTCAAAACCGGTTTTCCCAGAAGAGTTTTTCCACGCCGAATATCTCATGTGCAAATGTGTTTGGTTTCCAGAGGTGTTTTACCCGAATGGTTTCTTGTTTTTCTTGAAAACCTCATTGTGCTAATAATTAATAAATCGAGTTTATTTGGATTGTTCCTCGCGTGTTGGGTTTAACTAGGTGCACGAAATAGATTTGCAGCAAGTTTATTTGTGTGCGGGAAAATTTAATTTTTTGCAGACAAGTTGCGGGGTGAAAAAAAAACGATTTACACTATATGGTCGCAGTCGTAGAGCTCAGTTGTACGACGTACGGATCTGCGAAGAGAGTTATCGGGCAGAGAGTAAAAGTAACTGCAGACTCGCGCGCGCGCTGGGGCGTGCTACAGAGGAGTGTGGTCGAAGAGTGAGGGCCGCACGATTTGGAGGTGAGAAATCGGCTGGTAAAGAGCCGCCAGCAAGCGTGAGGAAGGCTCGTGAACATTGTAGCAGTCAGCGGCAAGAGGAAGTTGCAGCATGAGATCCAGTTGGCTAAGGCGTGAGGTCGAGCAGGGCGTTGGCTAGTGCAAAAGGCTATCAGCAGCAAAGATCCGCCAAGTGTGGATCACGAGCTGTGCATAGGAGGGTGGAGGCCAAAGGTAACGGTGGCAGTGAAGTCGTTGTGTGAGGTCGGGCTGAGTGGTTGCGAGGGGCAGCCACCACTTGTTGACACACCGTCGACTGAGAGTGGATGGTCGGGGAGGAAGGGTGAGCTACGCGGGTCTGTTTGAGGCCGGGCGGAGGAGAAAGGGGCAATGTTGTAGCAGCCACCAACCCACCATCCGTCATTGCAGCCGCCAAAAAGGAAGTACACGCGGGTACAGGGTGGTTCAATCGGTCGAGGCAGCCGACGGCTGGGTTAGCAGTTGCCAGACAACTAAGCAACTAGCACAACAAGAAAGCCACCATGCAGAGGGCCGAAAGTCGCCCAATAGGGAATCTGGGCCACCCACAGAAGGTCCGAGCAGTGGGTAGACTGCCCAGAAATTTTCAGGCAGCGGACAGGCAGCCTGTGCAGCAGGCTGGAATAGTTGGGCAGCACCCAAAAAGGCTCCAAGCAGCCCATAAAATGACCAGAACAACAACAACAAAAGGTTGCAGGCAGCAGGTCCAGGAGGACAAATTTGAGACGGTTGTCGATATGGAAACGTTGGTTCATCTCACCATATGACATGAATGAGGTGGATGTTCCATAGTGTTTTAGAAAAAGACTCGGACTGTCATGTGAAGAGTGGGATGCGCACCATGCATGCAGTGAAGGGGTTGGATGTGTCAAATTCCAGCTAGAGTCAAGGGTTTCTCTGGAGGTGGCAAGACTGATATATGTTCCATGGCAAAAGTTGTTCTCAATATTAGCCTTGAAGGACATGGGGTATGCAGTTATTTTCGAGGATGGACAAGTACTCATACGTTTAGAGGGAGCAGATACCTAGGATGCAGCACTAGGGTATGTTGTACAGGGTGCTAGGAAAACCTATAGTGGGGTTCAAAGGGATCTTCGATCGTAGATCATATCAGAGTGCAGCGGAGGTAGCAAGAGACTCTTCCAATTCAAAGGAAGTAGCTACAGCAACAACAGATTTGATGGGGTCGGAGATTGATCAAGGAGGAGGTTCTTCTAGAAGTAACTTCCTCGCTAAGAGGGAGTGTTAGCTTTTGGGGTAGTTTGGATAGGTACTCCTGCATTGGCAGTGCCTAGCATGCATAGGTGTTTGAATGACACTCTCTAGATTGTTAAAATGGCTTTTATTTAATGATTAAAGTGATTTTTATAAAGTTGACTGACTTAAGTGATTTAAGTCATCTCAATGAGAGATTAAGTCATAGGTACTCCTGCATTGGCAGTGCCTAGCATGCATAGGTGTTTGAATGACACTCTCTAGATTGTTAAATGGCTTTTATTTAATGATTAAAGTGATTTTTATAAAGTTGACTGACTTAAGTGATTTAAGTCATCTCAATGAGAGATTAAGTCACAGTCGTTGATCTCAAGAGATCAAGATTAGATCTTGATAGTTGATCACTTTGGAGATAGGGTTTTAGTCATTAGGAGATGATAAAAGGAGATCTAAGTAGAGTGAAAGGCGCACAAGGAGTGCATAGGAGCAAGAGGGAGTCTTGCTCATGTACTTGTGTCTAAGTGGGTAGGGCCGAGGAAAGGGTGCAGGGGGCAGCCATGGAGGTAGCAGTCAGGTGGGCTAGGGTATAGTGTAGCATTGTAATCCTCTGATGGGCCATTATCCCTGATTTTTCCACAAATGTTTTTCCATGAGTGTTTTACCAAAGTATCTCATGTGAAAATGTGTTTGGTTTCTATGCTTTATGCTTCCACTCATGCTAATAATTAATAAATCTAGTTTATTTGGATTGTTAGTCGTGTGTTGGGTTTAACAGGAAAATCAACAGTAGCAAGCTACATAAGCTATTGAAGAGGCATTGAATTTCAAATTACAAAAATAGAGATTGAAGAAGCATCTATGTTGGTGAGATGAACGGAGCATACGCCTACAGTTTACGGATCAACATTTGGTCCTACAGTTATAGATCAGAACACCCCCAGTTATCCCAGAACACCCCCAGTTAGAGATGAACGGACCTTTCTCGATCAGAACACCCCCAGTTATGCCAGCCTTCGGGGAGGACTATCTTGTCCAATATATAAATACAACTCTGGTATGATCACCGCATGCTCTACCAAGGTAGACGAACCCACAACCAGATATTACACAGTTAAAGAACGAGAAACCACTGGAGAGTGAAGCATTGTTCCTTTTCTGGGCTGTAAGAGCTGCAACTCCTCTAGCTATTGAGTTGATATGGCAATTCAGCAAGCAGGAATATTAAGTTTATTAGCATGGGCTGCTTAGCCTAACACCTTCCTCATATCTAATAGAAACATGGGTTTGCTTGAAGAAAAATATCAGAATCTAGAGAAAATGTGCATGAATTAATCAAGGTCTCAATAGAATTAGAAGTGTACCTCATACAGTGACCTGCCATAACCAAAGATGAAATCCAATAGATCCCTGAATGAAGCAGCTCTTGAAATAGTGAAGGCCCTTGGGATCATAAAGAGCATCCTGAGCTCCATAAATGCTACAGTTATAGAACGTTGCCTTGGAGCCAGAGATTCTCAGGGCCACAACTTGGCCAACGTTGCTTCTAGTTTATAGAAAAGGAGCTGTGTTCTGCATACAAATTGAAAATTGTGAACTTAAGTAGACGTAGACAAATACTAGCCAGGAAAAAGAGACCTAAATACAAAGTCATTTGTCTAAAATCAACCTCAAATCTGAAAGTTATAAGCTATGAAATAATCAGAGTTAACAGCCACAATTGCACTATGGAATGTTTTCATTGGCAAGCCACCCACTCCTACAGTTGCTTCTGTGTCATTTCCTCTGATAACAGGTTGCCTAGCTTCCTCGGTAACAAGATCTTCTCCTGCAAGAAATATATAACAGAATTAACCTAACAACTTACATAACATATCTATCTTAACAGTGAATTTTCTAAAAATGAGATGTGAACCGCTAGGCCTTAGTCCTTAGTGATGTTCAGATTCTAGAACTCCTCTTGAAGTCCTTGACATTTGTCGAATTCGCCACTTTAAGTTGTTATAGAACTAGCACAGCCGCTAAGTCGCGGCTGGTGAACGCCGAAAGCGGCTTATGGATGTTAAAAATGCAACGCTTAAACGATTGACGACGAGTGTTGGTGATGTCAGCATAGAAACGTGGCCACCAAACGTTAGTCAGCAGAAACATGAAAAGCCTTAATATCTGTGCGAATATCTTAATATTTTTTAATCAGGTAAATGTGGCAATAAGTTAGTAAACACAGTAATTTTTAAATGCGATTAGGTAAATGTAAAAAAGTAAACATATAAACGGATGTCTTTATAACAGCTCGGAAATTAATGGATGAAATCAGAGCCATTCATTTATTGTGACAACTAAGAATATTCTAGGCATATTTAATCTCGTCCATAAAAAAACATATTAAAAACTAAAAACCTATTAAATGTGCCCATTATCAATAAGTGTACGCCTTTCGACGTAATTATACATTAAAATAGAAAAGATATGCAAATAAAATTTGTCATCCAAGGAGGTATAGAAAAATCTATAAATCAAAGCCTACGTACAGTACTCATGATAGAGCACCATTAATTTTCTCAAACTCCGACACCATATGCAGATGCATACTTATTAAAACATATTAGTAATATGCATGTTAATAAAAATGGAGCTTGCTTTCTTTACAGATATTAAAGTATGTGTGCATAACAAAACGGAGCAATCATTTTCACTGATGATGGTTACAAGTTGGGTCACGCATCTATGCATGTCCTCAATATTCAATACATATTACATGGTTTCTAATTTTTAATATTTACTGAAGTTGTAATATCTCTTTAGGACTTGAGTTTGAAATTGTTAAAGGTGACAGAGAATGAGATCTTTCAGTGTAGTTGGATCATTTTGCAATATCTCTTTAAGACTTGAGTTTGAAATTGTTAAAGGTAACAGAGAATGAGATCTTTCAGTGTAGTTGGATCATTAGTTTGATGATAAACTTCTATTTTAACGAAGTCTCAATATTATTCTTATGAGGTTAAGGATAATACAACTTCATAAACTCCTATTTTAATGAAGTCTCAATATTCCTCTTATGAGGTTAAGGATAATACAAAGTATTTTGGCATTATACAAAGTATATATTTTCCAATCACTTTGACATTTTCATTCACTCATTCTTCTTGATGTATACTAGTAAAAGTGATTTTGTAGCATCAAACATTAAGAGTCAAACAAAACAAAATTATAATTGTTTTAGTGTTTCTAAGGAGTTCAAACATCTTTTGAAAGTGTAATTCAAAAATTACTTTTTTTTTTTTTAAATGTTAATTTTCACATGCTTTGGTGAAGGATGTTTATTATTTAGTCATATATGCCTAAAATTTGTGTATCTTGGAGTTGTCTCTGTGACATAATATCTCTATATTTATGAAGAATGATAAATATTACAAAAATTTCAAAAGAAAGTTCACATTTTTAATTAGTGTTTTCACTCTTTGTTGGTGCTCATTGGTTCTTGTACCTTCAATTTTAAATGAGGATGGACATGAATCATGATCAAGATTCATGATTCAACACGTGCTACTACTCTTTGGCATCTAAATGCTAAAATCATCTCAATTTTTRTCGACTCTTATATATTTGTCACTATGATGTATCCTTCAACAASATTAAATCCATCACACACCTAAGGCCCAAACCCCACATAAGAATACCAACATATTATTTTATCAACCATTTTAAGTKTCACTTAATGAAAGTTTCTTCRAGAAGCTTGAAYGCCTTGTTTTCATGAATCCCCACTTGAATTCATTGTGTTATAAGCATTGTGGATATGGCATTTGGCAGCTCATTTATTGTTCATACTTAATGCATTTGACCCCCACTGCATGCAATAATGCCATTTATTTTCCTTTGTTTTCTTTGTCTTTGATCTTGCCCCATTAAAACAATTAGTCATAATCCATGGATGTAAATTGTGATGGCATTGGCAACTTACTAGTAAGATTAACTTCAAATGTGTGGCTAAATGATAATTTTGAAGAACAAACATTGTACATTGAACGAACACAAGGCAATGAGGTCAACTCTCTTTCTTCATGTTCACTTATTCCATCTGTAAAAGTATCTAACGTGCACATTAATTCATAATTATGTGTTGCATTGGTAATGTTGATTGTGTATTTGTTGTTAGTCGTGGTGTGGTTATGGTGTCACTCTTTAATATTTGATAAACATTTGAGTACRTTAGAATGTCAYRATGCCMATTTAATATTACTTCATGACACCTTGTTATTGCTATAGATACTTTAATGGTAATAAAACATAAAACAAGTGTGATTCTTCYAACAATCCACCAATTCATGTTGAATAAGATTCAATCAAGCTCATAGTAAAGATAATACATAGTTTTTCTTTGTTTCACACACAAGTCTATTAATGATTTTGGTTGGGATAAAATCTCTATTAACCTTGCTAACAATTGTGATCCCCACAATGACCTTGTCACTATAAAAAAACCTAAAATTGTGATTAAAGAATGTTTTCAAGGTCTTGTGTTCTCTCCTTATTGCTTATTTCCTTGGAATTCCTTATTACGCAAAGTGAAAGGTGGTTTATATGTGTATGGGGGTGTAATTAACAATGCAAAGATTGATGGTAGCACTGAAATTTTCCACACCGCGTACCAAGCAAAGAGGATAATATTATTCTCAACATTGTATACACGATGATAGGAATTTTTTTGCAAGGGGACTTGTGATTTGAGGAGTTTTTTTTTTTTTTTGTTATGCACTAGGGTTAGGGTTAGGGTTGCTTCAACCCTGTTGCACTTGGCCGCCCCCGTAGGGACACAATGATTACTAGCAAGGGAGGGCCACGAGGCTCCTCCTACAGTGAAGCGATGGTGCATCGAAACAATGGAGGGGGTTCCAGGCGCCCAACATTTGAGTCTCCACTAGATCTTCGCTCCCAGCTTCTTTCTGAGGGAACATTCAAGGACAAAGAGATGGATATTGATTCAAGGAAAACACCAACTACAACAAGTGTGACACATCCATGGATACCTAAGAAATGCATTCCCCAGGCGCTGCAAGCCTCGAAATACATCATAATCACACCTGGGATTGAGGAATAGAAGCAATACATGAGAGAATACACCTTAGTGGGGAAATTTTTAGGGCTCTGGCCCTCAGAATGGGAAATGGTAAAATGGATACACCAATGGTGGAAGCCCAAAGGCCACTTTTATCTACAGCTGGGTTCCAAGGGATTTTTCACCATAATCCTGCATAACTTAGAGGACATAAATCGCATTTTCGATGGAGGGTCGTATTTCTTCAACTCAACGAGTCTCTTCTTGATATTTTGGAATGGAAAATTCATCCCTGAAACAGAGGACTTCACACATGCCCCACTATCGATAAGGCTCTACTCCTTGCCGCAAGATTTCTGGCTGGAGGAGGTGTGTTTGCACAGGGGCAAACCCAGGGTTCAATGCTTCAACAATGCACCAACAAAACCCTAACTACTAGCCCTTTCGGCAACACCTGCGAAGCAGATGAAGTCTCACCCGAGGTAGAGGTAGGGGGGGTTGCAGGACTCAAATGTCTACAACCTAGCTGGGACATGGATCTATGATCACAATACTTAACACATCACTTAGCCAATAATAGTCATTAGATCTAGGTTTCCATTCACTTCGCAGATAAACCCTAGCTATAGATCAACGCAGTAGTAATCAAGATCCAATACATTCAAGCACTTAGAACATAGAAATAGATCATATCCAACATCCATTCACATCATAAAGCACTAAGAATTCATAGATCCATCTATCATAACAGTGCATTAAGAAAATACAAGAAAAATATAGCACAAAGAACATAGGATATACGTGGTTCACCCCAATGTGGGGCTACATCCGCCAACTCTTCTTCTTCTTTATCAGTTTATTCCAGTCTTCTTACATGCATAGAGCCACAAGCCAACTCCGCATAGGACAGGAGATCTGCATGCACCTCGCCAGATCCTCCTTCCCCGAGAGGGTCAAAGCACAAAGCCTTCTTACAATCACTTGCACTTAGATCTGCAAGATCTCAACACACAGCATGCACAAAGCATCCACAACTATTCGCACTTAGCGCACTGACACTTATTACATCGCCTAGCTACTTATTTATACATTACAAAAGGGGCCTAAACATGGGTGGACCCATGGGCCGACATCCCATACCCATTACATAAACCCTAACACCCAAAAATCTCGTAAAAGGGGGCAAGATCCTGGGATCTCTGCTTTGTCTGGGCACTCTATCTTCGACCAGCCTGTCGAAGTCCCAAAAATGGTCAAACATGACCAAGGTTCTCCAAAACTTGGTCGAGGGCCAACAGGCCCCCAAAAGTCACCTGTGACTCGTCCCGAGTCACTCTGATCTAGGCAATTCTGCTTCGAAGGCCTCGAGCTTGGCTCAAGCTGCCTCGACTTGCTCCTTCGCCAGAGCCTCATGTTTGGCGAACTCCTGAATGACTATTTCGATGACAGGCCCTTCCAAGCGTTGTTCCACCATGGTGACCACTTGTTCCAGTTGTGCACCTTGTCCTTCGATCTCTTCAAAAAGTGTGCAGGCTTCGTCCTGCACCTGCTGGAGTCTCTGGGTCACTTCCATGACACTACTCTAGATGGAATTCACTTTTTGTTGAACTGCATGCACCTCCTGTGACCTTTTAATCTTCTCTATCGTTGAAAGATGCTTCAGTTGTGCTTGCATTGTCGATGCTTGTTGCTTCGCCTCCTGGAGTTGTTCCTCCAATCTTCTCAGCTCCGGGTCTTCTACAAGGCACTCATAGGTCTGCGCACTTCGGTCACTGAGGTTTTTATATTCTAAAGCCAACGCCCTGATTCTTTCTACTACACCCCTAGCAGTTTCTTCTCTCTGGTCCTGCACTTCCTACAGAGTGTTTGGTACTGCTTGCAGTTCCAGCTCTGCTACTCTTGCTCGAAGTTGTTGAATGACTTCAACGAGCTTCCCCACTTGACTCTCCATTGTCTCTTCTTCCATCTGTGTTAGGCCCAGCACAGAGCGAAGTGCTCTAGCTACTCCTTGTCTAACCCCAATTTGCTCTACGAGCAACTGGTCTTTTTCTTTCTGGATATGCTCTCTGTCCTCTGCAAACTTTGCTCGGAGGTCCTCTTTCTCTTGCTGTGCAACCCAATGTTTCTCTAGGGCTTCCTCCTTTGCTTGCTTCAAGGCCTTTGTGGCCTATTCTTTCTCTTCCTGTACTCGTCGAAGGTGAGCCTCTGTTGCATCTGCTAATCTGCGTAGTTCGGCAGGCTCATCTCCCACTTCTATACCTTATGATGACTATGATGGCGTTCTAGCCACTGTGCGGCTCAAGTAGAGGGCTTGTTGTACCCCTTTCAGCTCTACCTCGATCCTGTCATGCATTGTTTCCTGTTTTGCTTCGTTGTGTTGAAAAATATCCTCCGAAGTGTCTGGTATAGCTATGATGATGAGGTCAATGTCTGCAAGATACCAGATATATAAAATATGCAGAACAGAAACGAAATGCTAGAAATAACAGAATAACAGTGAAATATCCAGCATAATCTTCAC
>JASDQU011247762.1:6345-21116 GCA_032191745.1 Picea mariana
AGATCATGGTCATTGATCTCTTAATAGCGGTACATCGGTATTTCGGGTACCAGGAAGTCAAAGAAGTAAGGACCGGGCAACCCTTGCATCACAGGATCATGAAACACAAAATTTCGAAGGCGTTGAAGGGACGTGATCGGAAGCCGACATTTTAGCATATCGAGATTTGGGATTTCAAAAGTCCTGGAGATGAGGAATCCAGACTCTCGGGGATGAAAACCTTGAAGTTGCAACAACACAACATAAAGAGGAGTGGGGTCGCGGTCATATCGGGAATCCCATAGACGAAAAGTCGGAACGCTTGACATCGAGAGTTCTGAAGTCGTGAAATGTGACGAGTTGAGGAGACACCTCCTTGGAGGAGAAAGTCGGGGATCAGCATTTTGGCATTTCGGAGGTCGGCATTTTAGCCTATCGGGTTTCGAGGAATCGAAGAACCAAAGTTCCTTGCAATAGGAATCCTGAAATAGCGAAATGCGAAGAACCTTTTAGTTCAAATCGTGGTCACCGTTGGTGGTCACATGAGGAGAAGGCATGAACCAATATGATGAATGCTTAGCTGTGTTCAATTGTACTTGAGTGCATGAGTTTAATGCATTGTGAAGCTTCATAATAGAAAGCCTGATATTAATACCGGTAAGGCATGAATGATATTAAACGTGCAAGTAATGCATATGTATGATGAAAGAGTAAACAAGTGAGGATGCTCTGATGTCATGATAAGAGGAAAATGTTTATGCCTTTGAAGATCACATGAGAAGGACTATGAATAATCCTGAGATGACTGATTTTAAAAATGGAAATGTATGTAGGCTATGAAATATACCTACGATAGCTACATGCAGGCTTAGGATTATGAAAGTGGTTAAGTACATCATAGATGTAAGTTAACAAAGATGCATGTTTATATTCCTTAATGGGAATATTTGGTAGACCACTAAAAGGCTAACTCAAGGTTGAGGCCATCACAAGTGGTGATGGATCTGCAACAAGGAAGTTGCATGCTGAAGGAGTTCCCAGTGGAGGAACTACATAAGGTCTCTGTCAGAAGAACATAGTCACAACCCTGATAATTGTTGACGGTTGGACAATGGGATGCAAGTCCTGTCCATGTATAAGAATCCTGGATTGCATTTTGAAATAATAATGTAAGTAATAGAAGACTCATAACCAAATGTTGACCATTCTGATAACATAATGGAAGTCTGTAGGATGCACATGTTCATGATTTATTATGAGCAAAGAGTTTCTACTAAATCATGCTGAATTATCCTAAGAGTTAGGATGAGCCTAACCTAGGGCTGCTCAGAAAAAGAGCAGTTGTGGAAACCAATATGGTTGGTAAGAGGCCAGTAAACCCCTGAGTATGATTGAATGAATAAATGGGTACGTTTAACTGATACGGCTTGGTTGAAGCTGTGATTAAGGAAAGGCAGTGAGACCTTAGAGATAACTTGACTGAGCTGAAAAGCCCCAGGCAATGTAGAAAGAATTGGAAGAAGGGGAGAGCCCTCAATTCTTTCCTTGTTGTGCATTACGTTTCTATGGGATGAGAAAGCTAGTACATTGATGAACGAAAATGATTTGACACCATAATAATGATGTTTATAATGTTGTGAAAACGATTGAGAACTGTTTTATTACACTCATGAAAAACATTAAGGATAATGTGATGAAGTGCATACAGATATGCTAGACATGCCTGAAAATGTTTTTATTAATTAAATGCTATGATATTTTCATTTTAATTTACATGACGATTAATGTGCCTATGGTGTATGTCATGTGTAGAAAGGAATAATATTGGAAGTTTTGAGGAGGACAGTTGCCAATAATGAACAACCTCAAGTAGAGGGTGACCATGGAAAGGCTGCGGTCAAAAGGTTGTTGACGGGACTATGAAAATCCTGCTAAAGCACTACTGATAAGGTAGAGAACAGAGAAAGGGTGCTAGCAGCCAAGAACCGGTATAAAGATATTCGTGCCTATGTGGCAAAGGGTATGAAGGGATTTGGTAAAAACCCATTCCGAAATATTTTATTATTTCATGTTATACCTGAAAATTGAAAGGGCAATTGTATGCCTTGGATGCCCAAGTAGGGTATGATTCAGGAAGGAGAACCTGAATAATGGAGGTATGAACCTCTGTTCGTAAACATTGGTTGTAACCCTCAGAAGAATTCAAGAACTGATATGTCATGAACACATGGACCAATCAAGGAACGATCAGAAACAAAAGTACTCATAGATAGCATGTTGCATGGAATTACTTCCAGGAAATGCATATTTGCATAAAGGACAGACAAGGGATTTCTCATTAAGGAAGGAGGACCTTCCAACATTTCTACCCACATAGTATAGGTGTTAGAGAAAACCAAATTTGGGTGGCCATGAGTGTTGGCACCCTGGTTATTAATGAAGGAATAATGCATGGGCGCATTCATGTGAAACTTTTAAGTTTAATATGTACTAATTTGGGGTCGTGATTGGCCTATAGCAGGAAGCGTGGTCTTGTTGTAAGAATGAATGAAAATGAATAAACCATATGAGGAAATGGTCGGTTAAATTCCAACACTCCATGGCCAAGAACTGGTCATAAAGTGTGACGAACTTGATATCAATGTAAGAATGCATTGGGTATGAATGTGGCCATGGATAGTGTCACATTTGTTAAAACCCTTTGAAATGTTGAATTGCGTTTGAAAATATGTATATACGTACATGGAAAATCTAACAATTTGTTTGGCTGGTTGAAGAATGAATTGTAGGAAGCAGAGGGTCATGGATATGGCATTAAGGTAAGCCCATAGGAAAGACCAATTGTCTGCTGAGCCAAACTGCAAGGAATGGTATTTCCTTTTGAGAAAGTGAATTTGATTGTTAGTATGCACCATTCTGAAATTGTTGTGACGATGTTGTAAAGGTGCAATAAAATGTATGTGCATGAGAACTAACAATTTGAGTAGTTGAGGAATGACTGTAGGAAGAAGGAGTCTTGGATATGGCAATGCTGTAAGCCCATAAGGAAGATCGATTTCCTGTTGAGCTAAAATGTTATGGGAAGGAAAGTCCCATAATTATGAATCTGGTTCTTGTGCGAAACAAATATGAAAACAGATTGTGGAATATGAAATCTATAGGTGACAGATTTGCAATAGAATTATGAAAGTTAGAATTTATAATGATGTCTCATGAACCTTGTGTACCTGTGATATAGGTGAGAAGAAAAGATTTGTCCTGAAAGGATAGATGAAGGTTGTCACATCTAAAAATGATGAATGTGGCTACTACTGAGCCATAAAAACCTCATGATAAGCCATGATCACCTGAAAATTATTGTGTTGAGGAAACACAAGCTAGAGGGACACCTCGATAGAGCAAGTCTGAGGGACGCCTTGACTGTAAGAATCGATAGAGTCTCTAAAATTTTCCCGTGAGAGAAAACCTCGGCAGGGCAAGATGGATCGCCCGAGGGACCGTATAAAAGTGAAGGGGATGCCTGAGCCTGGGCCTGGAGAGTGAGTGACTGCAGGGAAGAGGAGACCTTAATAATTCTTGTAAACTATTAGGATCATGCACACAGTGGGTAGTCTCTCATGTGGAAAAAAAAAATAAAAACCTTGGAACAGAAGATGAAATCATGATAGCTCTTGTGAACTATTGAATTGGGAATCATGCACCCAATGGGTATGTCAAGAAAAGCGATGAGCATGGATAACAAAACTACCATGTGGATACAGATCAACAAACTGCATAGATAAGTTTTGTTCTAAGATTATGAAATTTTCCTTTTGAATTTTGAATAACAGTAAGATGTTTTCGCACAAAATTGTGATTAATTTTCTTGTGGTCCAAGAATTATTAAAGGCAGGTGACGAAGACTAAGATCCTAAAAAATGACCTGACTGAGGACAAAGGTCAAGACTTCTGAAGTGGCTGAATGAGAAAGACATGACAGGTGTTTTTAAGAAAGAACACCGAGGAAGGTGTTCCTTTAAGGGGGAGGGAATTGTAACACCCTGTTTCCCCCAATTTGTAATTAATCATAAAATAGGAATTACCATGCTAAGGCATGAGGACAATGTAAATGTATTATTGACTGATTTTCCAAATAACTGACTGTGGGGGTGAAGCCTTGAAAGTACTGGCCATGATATCACTAGAGGAAGAATGTGAAAACCATACAAGAGGGTTCATATATCAAATAACCCCAAATATTCATGATAAGGATGACAAACCTCCTTCGAATCCCAAGGAAAGGAAAGAAGTTAAGGAAGAAAGGATGGTGGTTGAATCACCAACCACCCCCATGAATGGAAGCATGGGCTCTCAGCCTCAAGTACTGCAGGGACCTGGAGACGTGAGTTTCCTTTTGACAGAAGGAACAGGATAGGTCAACGAAACCATCCAAGGTAAGAGGGACATAGAGAAAATGAAGAAAGGGACATGAGACAAGAACAAGAGCTCGCAAGGGAGAGGCGTGAAGCTCTCTAGGGAATCATGAACAGAAGGTCACGAGCTTGATGCCAAAGAACATCTAAGAAACCTTGCCGAGGACACAAACGAGTGACAAAGCTCTGAGTTGCAGAAAACAAAACCCGAACAGAAACTGAAACGGAGAGAGAACCCTCGAGAAGAGTGAGAGTTCCCTGGTGATATCATGGCTTGGCACGGGGGTAGCCAGAGTGCTAATATTGAATGCCTCTAAGCCTATGGTTGGGTGGAAGGATGAACACCCACAGTCATTTGGTTGGCGGCAACCTGTAATAGATAAGTGATTTCTTACTCTGTGTAATTTAGCTGTAACTGGGCATGAATTTGGTTATACTGTGTATGTTTCAGGAATTGTGCTTGATTTATAAATGGATATACTGTGTCTCTTTCCTTACTGCTTAGCTGTATAATTAGGCCAGTAAGAGATTATATGGATAGGACATGATTGGTACTCGTAAATGCTTGTGTCCTATGGCAGCTTGAGCTAGAGCCACGAACTGTGAGTTCATTGACTTTAGGCATAGTCTCATGTACACATGCCAACCTTCCTAGTTGTCTAGAGTCCCTTGGAGGATGAATTTTGTTAAGCTCAGGGGAGGTAGTGTAGTTATGCACAGGCTCCCTGTGAGGCAAGTAGAGACCGAGACTCACTCAAGTCCTAGACTTAACAAATGAGTCCAAGGGGTGTGCAGAAGACTCTTCTAAGAGTTAAGCTTAGGAGGAAGAGCAACAACAACCCTTAGATCAACTGTAGAGTGTGGATCTGGACCATCAAATCCTATGTCCAGGCACACAGGATAGCATGCAAGAGGAGAGGATCTGAACAGATGGTATAGAACTGTCAGATCTGGAGCAGGGACCGAAAGTCGTTGGATCCAGAGATAGGCACACAAAAGAAGTCCTAAAATCGCTTCAACTATTGGATCGTTGGAGGACAGGTGGCGAACATCTGGAAGCCACCGGGGTTTTAGAACTTAGGCGTATAAAGGTGGTGAAGAACAAGAATTCACAATCACCAAAATTGCGAGGGTTATTCTAGATTGTTTGATCCAGGGTGACACATGGTAGAGATCTAACTCATCGGAGTTTCGACACCCGGTATACCTAAAGGCAAGTCTCTTGTACTCGTCAGTCCCAAAAACCCAACTTGAGAAAACCCGAAATGGCATAACGTGTCTAGAGTTTGGATGTTTCAGTGTTTCAGCACCCAGGAAATCCAAGGGTTAGTTCCCTTGTACTTGTCAGTCATGAAGTCTCGACTTGCGAAACCCCGAAATGAGCTTAGCGATGAATATAGGTTTAGGAGTTTTGGCTCTCGGGAAACTTAAGTGCGAGACCTCTTGTCTGCGCATATCATGAATTCCTGACTTGTGGAATCCCAATATGGATTAGCACGTGTAGATTTGGTATTCAGTGTTTTGGCACTCAAAAAATCAAAGGATATGAACCCCTCGTCCTCTTCTACCATGAAAACCCGATACGCGAAACTCCGAAAGGTGGAATGCCAAGTTTTAATCTGAGGCATTGTTAGATGTGACTAATTGTTGGTTCCTTTAAGATTTCGGCACTTCAAGAGACTAGAGAGCAGGGGAACACATGCATCGCGATTTCCCAAATCGCGAAAGCCGAAAGCACCTCTCTGGTAAGGCCTGTGGTCATAGCCAACGATCACATGGGTAAGGATAAGGGATGGTAGGGTCTGCATCAAGCCCCATAGGAATTCAAGGATTCTGTTCCTTGGGGAAAAAGAAGGAAAAAGAAGAAAAATATTAGTGTGGGTGTGTGACAATACTGACTCTATATGGCTACGAAGTTTGGGGTTGTAGTATATGTAGAGAAATTTTGAGGAAAATCAAGAAAATATAGAAGCGTTTTATAATAAACAACTTATTCGACTATAAGCTCTTTTTCCCCCTTTTGGGTTGCTCAATAATACACTTACTTGTTTCTCCATCTTGGGACTTTAAGGGATGAAACCCATCAGAATGCCACATGCATCTATAGTTGTAATTTTGTTTTCTATAATAATAAAATTACCATCTTTTTTTCCTTGGAAAAATAAAAATAAACAACCTTAAAATTAAATGTAATACACATTATTCAATCCCCATTTTAGAAGTTGGATTTCCACACATTAAGAGTAAGTTTATTATCATGTACTTAACGTACACGCATAAGATAATTAACATGTATAATGAGAGGTTTTCTATCACTACTTCAAACATTAGTAAAAATCATTGAAGGCTCATAAGAATTTTGACTATAGATGTAGTTTCTTGTTTAAACCATTAGGGGATGATGGAGGAGGATTCCCTACAGGATATTAACATTGTTAAATGTGTTGGATAAATTTCTATTTTCAACACACTAGTTCAGTGGGAGTTAACTGACTAGTTCTATTTAGACTTTCTATTTTTACCATAACTATTATGCATGCATGCATTCCTAAGGAAAGTTAACTGCTTGATCGTGTTTCTTAATTATGGAATGTTTTTCCCTATATATGAGTGTATTCCACTCATTCATTGTATCATATTGATCATGATCTATGTATCAATCATCAACTCATTGGAGTAGTGTGAATATATTTTCTCATTCTTCCATATTGAATCTCTCTTCCTTTCTTGATAAGCTTTGTTTGTACTCACTTTAGCTATATCTCTTGTGCAAGTTTCCATGAAACACTGACATGGTATCAGAGATATGTTGCTTGGAGCAAGCCAGACAAGCCAAAGAATAAGAAAAATCGAAGTTTTGACGAGCTAAATCCGTGGTCGTAAATTTTAGCAGTTATTCCTCCCAAACTATTTCATTTTTGAGGAAACGGCCTATAGTGAAAGTAAATCGGCTCATTTTGGAAGTGGGTTTTCAACCATTTGGCAAGATTAATTACCTTTTAATCAGAAAGTGATCTGCAAGATAGCCTTCTGAAACTGACACGAATCTGTGGTCGTACCTTTCCACATCAATGCTCCAAAATATTATGTTTTGGAGGAAACAACTCATAAGGGAAGTAAATCGACCTATTTTGGAAGTGGGTTTTCAACCATTTTGCTAGATTCCTCACCGTTTTCTCAAAAAGTAAGTTGCAATATCATCTTCTGAAACTAATATGAATTCTTAATTTCTTAATTTTTCACTTGCAAATTGAGAGTAAATTTTTAGGGGTTCTTGGAATCAGTAGGAGAGATGGATATGAAAACTATTATGCAGTCAAACTTGGTGGTAATTCTCACACCATACAATTATTTTGATTGGAATCCCAAGGCGACATTCCAACTCAAAAGAAAAGGACTATATAATTTAATGATGACAACATAAACAGAACCTACATCAACGATTAAGAAGATGA
Organism: Picea mariana; assembly: GCA_032191745.1. NCBI lineage: Eukaryota > Viridiplantae > Streptophyta > Pinopsida > Pinales > Pinaceae > Picea > Picea mariana. Next base: position 14,192 of record JASDQU011247762.1, read on the forward strand.
GATGAACAAACCGTAAAGATGAGGCCACATGACTACTTTTTGAGTTAATGTCCACTGATTTGTGGTTTCATGTTGCCGCATGCAAGACTCCAAACAAGATCTGGACCACCTTGGAAGGACTCTTTGGAAAGCAGGATGAGATGCGAGGTGATATGCTTGAGGTAGAGTTGAATACCTTAGACCCTAAAAGTTCTGATAATATACAAGATTTTTTTACTAAATTTAAATCTTTGCTATTAAGCTTGGGTGAATGTGGTATTGATAAGTCTACACAAGAGAAACAACTTATTCTAACAATCTTGGCCAAGGTAGGACCATAATACAATGCATATGTTTCCAATTTCCATTCTGGCAGATGTCTTTTTGGAACAAATTGGAAAATGCCTACGTTGGCTCAGTTCATTGAGTCTCTTACACAAGAGCAGACAAAACTCATACATATGGGCCTCATGAAAGATCCAAAATCACATGCACTCACCATGCATGATGGAAAAGGGTCATTAAAATAGAATAGGAAGGAGGGATATTCCAAACCCTTTAATGATTCTTCAGGTTCCAAAGACTCTTCAGAGTCCAAGAAGAAGAAGAAAGGAAAGCAATGCACTTACTGCAATAAAACGAATCATGAAGAATCCACATGCATGAAGAAACAAATCGATCTTATGGCACATGGACTTTAGCAGAACAACCTTGGAAACTTCATTCCAGAGGGAGTCAAGAAGCAAAAGGAAGAAGATCCTGCTCCTAAGAAAGGTAATCATCATACTATTGTTGCAATTAATTCCTCATCTGATTCATGGATTATAGATTCTGGTGCAACCCATCATATGGCAGTGAAAGAGGAAGTTTTATTTTCCTTGAGTCCATGCTCAAGACTCCCTATTCTCATGGGGGATGATACTCCAGTATAGTAGCAGGAGAAGGGAGAGTGGAACTCCACAATGGCAGTTTTGAGAATGTTTTACATGTTCCAAATCTTTCTATGAATCTGCTCTCAGTTTATCAAATCACTCAGAAAGGTAAAAAGGTTAAATTTACATCAGATTCAGTTTCAGTAATTGACATGCATGACAATTCCATCATTGCAATTGGCGAGTTTGATCACAATTCAAGGTTGTATAAATTCACTAAGTTTTATGACGATGACTCCTCTATTCTACTTACACATAAGGAGAGTACTTTGCATGCATCTCCACTAAAACATGCATATGCTCTTGTTCTTCCATCAGTTTCAGACATCAGAGATGATTCCATATACTCTGATTTTGTACATGGAAATAAGCATGTAGTACATCTAGATAAGAAGCCAGTGTTGAAGCTTTAGGAGATGCCCATGAAGGCACATACCACACTTCACGCAGCAAGCAACCTTGCAGGGAATCCATTGGATTCAAGGAGGACTCGATCTCAACATGACGAGACTTCTCATGTATTTTCATCTTTAGAACCTGCGATGCCCATGCATTGCTATATGGTTCAATCTACCGATCTACAAAAATACAATAGGGTTGTGGGAAATCCATTATGGAAAGAAGCCATGCAAAAGGAGTATGACTCACTCTTATAGAACCAGACTTGGAATATGGTTCCACATCCACCAGAAAGAAATATTTTTAGGTACATATGGGTCCACAGGATTAAGAAGTACAAGGCCCAACAGGTTTCCCAAGGACTTCATCAGATCCATAAATATTTCTACATCTTCACAAAGAATTTCAATGAGCAGAAGTTTCAGACTTTCCAGGATCGTCTTGCAGTGAAGAACACAGTTGCCTAGCAACTGTCATTTTCTTCTTTTGATACATTATCTTTTGAGGGGGGGTTTTGTTCCCACGTGGTTTTCCCTCTTTCCTCACTTTTATTCAGTGTTCATTATTTGCATTGTAAATGAGTACATAAAATGGCCTAGTAGTCGAGACTCATTTTTTACTCCATAGTGATGTTCAGGGGGGGTGTTGGAGAAATTTCTATTTTTGACACACTAGTTCAGTGGGAGTTAATTGACTAGTTCTATTTAGACTTGCTATTTTTACCATCACTATTATGCATGCATGCATTCCTAAGGAAAGTTAACTGCTTGATTGCTTTTCTTAATTATGGAATGCTTTTCCCTATATATGAGTGTATTCCACTCATTCATTATATTATATTGATCATGATCTATGTATCAATCATCAACTCATTGGAGTAGTGTGAATATATTTTCTCATTCTTCCATATTGAATCTATCTTACTTTCTTGATAAGCTTTGTTTGTACTCGCTTTAGCTAGATCTCCTGTGCAGGTTTCCATGAAACACTGACAAAATGCACAATCATAACTAAGTTTAAAGAGAATATGTGGAGTGATAGAGAGATTGAGAATAAGAGAATGTTAATTATTTCGAAGAAATCATTAACTCCAAGTTAGAATATTAAAATTACTATCTTTATATTGTTGTCAACTCAAAAAGGACAATAAATATTGCAAAGATAAGAACAAATTTCCATGATCTTCATACCGAAATTGGACTTTAGAAAAAAACTAAAACACCTTGGCATCGAAAAAGTTGTAAAATATGTGAGATGAATAAAGTAGAGGATGAAAAACACTCTCCTGGAATACCAAACCTACAAAGACATTAAATCTAATTTTGAAAAAATTGTAATAAAATTGAACTACATACCTTATTAACCCGTAAAAATAAAAAAAAACTTAAAAATTTCATTTCAAATTTATCCAATCATAAATATAACATAACAAATCAAATAATTAATTTAATTTGTAAAATCAGACATACCAAATTTAATCTTAATGAATACTAATCATCATCACATCATTATTAAACTTTATTAAAAAACTTAAAATATATTCATAATCCATAAATAATATTAAAATAATGGATACACAGCAAAACATTTTTACAAGCTAGAACATCTAAATAAAAAATTAAAACTGTGATATAATCCTAAACCAATGTTCCTATCCAAATTCTCAAATTCTCCAATATAAAAATTGTTTGGATCCTTTTGTATAAATATAATTTGAATTACCTACATTTCTTGTCCCATTGATAACCATCGTAATCATGAAAAATTAGTATATCATACATATAAATCTATACTATAATAAATAAAAATATGTTCATTAATAATTAAATTAAGGTTTTTATTTGAAATTCAAATTTCATATCATATAGGATAAACATAATATCTTCTTGTTTTGATTTGTACGTTTATTATACATGAAATTAATGATGGAGATGCCTAATGTGGTTCCATTTATATGTCTAAATAATAGTTTTTGCTCCTTGTATCTCATCCCATTTTTTTTTTTTATAATAAATTTATAAATACTAATAAATTTTATTTTATAGAATGAAATTAAAGTTGTATTTGTAATCATTTCAAAACTTATATACAATTAATAAAAACATTGTTCACCATCCTAATAAAAAAAAATGAAGTTTCGTGGAGATGTTTGTCATGTCAGAATGAAACATGAGCTCATATAATTAATTATGAATTTTCACATGCATAGCTTATCTTGACCATTCCATTAAATCTATATATTAACAATTTAAGATCTATCTAGCATTGGTAAAATAAATTGATACCTACGTTGAAGTCATCAAGTAATATTGAAAATTGTCTATTAAAAAAAACATCAAATTAATGTGGTATGCATGCACTCGTAATATTAATTAAATTATATTAAAAATAATATAAATTTGAAAAAGTGCACACATAGTACACCACACCCCCTTTCTACATCACTCATATAATGAAATATAGGCATATTGGATATTATCTATGTACAAATTAAATACTCATTGAACATTATAAGAAGACAAGTAATCGATGATAGCTTATATCATGAAAGAGGGTGATTTAGATTATTGTTTTTTGTAATTCCTCATTTAATGTGGTATGCATGCACTCGTAATAATAATTAAAAATATATTAAATATAATGTAAATTTGAAAAAGTGCACACACCACACCCCCTTTCTACATCACTCATATAATGAAATATAGGTATATTGGATATTATCTATGTACAAATTAAATACTCATTGAACATTATAAGAAGACAAGTAATAAATGATAGCTTATATCACGAAAGAGGGTGATTTAGATTAATTTTTTTGTAATTCCTCATAACACTGCATAAAATAGTAAAAAAATTGCTAGTTATCATTTTCAATCTATCATTTAACTATTGACCATTTTGTTATATTTAATATCATTGTAAATGAGTGTCACAATAATAAAACCAATCTCTTTTGTTGTTTATTGATTTTAGAAAAGTTTTTGACACAATGCTTATGATTAAAAGTTTCTTTCTAGTTGAGAGCGATTGCAATAAAGTTGTATGAGAATGTTATTTCCGCTTAGAAACATTAAGGGTTGGTCGAAAGAAATTAACTGTAATATAGGAGCCATAGGAGCCAAGAAAAGTTGTCCCCCATCCCCTACAATTTTTGGCATATACATTAACAATTTAGAAGAGTGGTTGGAAGAAGTAGGTTGTGTCGGTCCTGTTATCCCCGATTTCTAGGGATAACTAGGAGATCATTTCTCGAGGCCCACAGGTCCTAGACATGGAGTATCGAGAGTAGGATTGACCTAAGCATGGCCCTGGAGGGCCCATGTTTCTTCTTCTTCATCAGACTTGTCCTGTCAGTAGCAACAACATCCATCACCTTCGGCTTGGACTTGTATCGGAGAAGACTCTTGCTCCATGAGGTAATTGGTCCAGGTATCATGGTATGTGTCATATTCGATCATTATAACCTTCAGATATATGCATCAAATTCCTTTTATCTCTGACGACTGCTTAGATCTTACACTAACCCACTTGACCATGGTTGGGGGGATTGACAAGGTACCCTAGCAAGCTTGTACCCATAGGTTTGGGTTAGCCACCAGGGGGGATTTTGAAGGGCCATCGTCCACTCCCATGATATCATCACTCTTACATCTTATCTCCCACTCATCTATCCCATTCCCCTAGTCCAGATGTTAGGATGACTTGTTTGTGGGGTTACACCTTATCTCATGGGAAGAAGGGGCTAAAGGCCTAGGAGGTAAAAACAACTGGTAAAAGATAAAAGCCATAAAAATAAAACCTAGAGATGCCTCGCCCAGGGATCCCCGAGAAGGCAATAAAAATCCTCTCAATAAGAAACAAGAGGGACCCGAAGAAAAATGACAAAACAAGACCTAGCCAAGAGGATGGGGGGTCTTATCACAAGCCAACCCATTATGTTCATGGGTACCTAGCAGTATGACATTGCCATTATTTGGTTACCACACCAGGGCAGTGACCTTTGGTTGCATGGCCAAGGGAAAGGGGGTCTCATCACGAGCCAGCCTTATCATCTCTGTGAAAGTACCTGTGGGTAACACTGTCAGCTATGGTCACCATGCCAAGGCAGTGTCCTCTAGTTAGACCTTGAAATAAAAAAAAGGAAATAAACAATAAAGAAAAGAAAGAATAAAAGCAATAAAGGGCTTGGAAAGAATTGCATCCATGACAGGTACAACTCACCTTCTACAAAGGGACCCACAAGTAATATCACCCTTGTCTTTCACTCTACCTATATGTTTGGACATCCTTTGACCACATCACCTCATGTTACATGGCTTGGATGATATCCTCTGGAAACTTTCCTTCTCTTATAGATGTTGGCCCAATAGGGAATTTTGTCTTTTTCTTCGGCTTTGTATAGTAGGTCATTGTAATGTATTTGAGATATTGGATGATATATCAGGGGTTTTATGCATGCATTTGATAAAATTAATGATAAAATGTGATTGACATTGCTATGATCCTTGTGACTAAAGAGCCCATGTAGGGCGAAGTTTTTGATGTGCAGGATCATGCCCGATGGATAGGTACCAGTTGGACTGGTACACATGGGGAGATGATTAGTTTGGACCTCCATGGGGCTAAAGAGCCCATCAGATGGTTGCTAGGACCCCATCACGGGCAGAGACAGGACAGTGATTGGTCATGCCTTTGCACAAGAGAAGAAGGAGAATGTTTTCATCCAGGATGCCTTGGTTGAGCCCAGCCCAGGGGGGTTGACCTACTACAGGTGGAATGTGCCCCTTTTGATGCCCCAGGACGTCATCTAGAAGCCATGATGTCACCTCCAGTGTATGGCATGTTGATAGAGCAGTTTGGCATGTGTGACAGAGTTTGGAGGCCCAAGGAGGGCCAACGTTCGTCACCTTGTGTTGCATTTTGCCCTAAAAAGGGCCAACGTCTCCCTCATAGGGGATTGACATCTTGTTTATTGCTCATTTAGGGTTTCATTTAACAGTTTAATGTAAAACAATATGATTTTTTATTTGTAGCCTTGTCGGCTATTTTTAATGACCTAAAATTAATTAAAAGGTCATGATACACTATATATTGAGGATGTTTTCCCCTCATTTGCAATAACACAACTCACTCACACTTGTGAGGTCTGATTTTTGCGCCCTCCTAGAGTATTATTTCTTTCTAAGTGAGGCGCACTTGTTATTGGAAGGATTTTTTGGCATCTTTGGGCATTTCTCTCCAAGGAAGGTTTACAACTAGGGTTTGCACATGCTTTCTTCATGATATGTAAGTGATTTTCTTGCAAAACTTCTTAATTGAATGGTTGTAGGTTTAATTTCTTGCATTTGCTTATTAAATTGCTGATTTAGAACCCTAGGTAACAAGTACACAAGTAGGTCCTTGTTTCATGTCCCCTTAGAGAGAAATATTTCATCCATTGAAGAAGAAGGATTGAGCCTAGCCTTTGCTACACTCATCTTGCTTCTTCCCTTAAGCTAGCATTGAATTTTATAGGTTGAAAGAGGGTGACGTCCTAGGCCTAGGTTATCTACACCTAGGATCTTCTAGGGTTTGAAATCCTTGTCTTTACAACACTTTCTCTCACCTCATCCTTT
>JASDQU011247765.1:9006-20795 GCA_032191745.1 Picea mariana
TAATATTTTCTCCAAATCAATGATTATGCATCCCATTTTTTTGGGTATATTCGCTACATATGGATGATTAGTTAGTAGTAACTACTCTTGGGAAAACCATGAATTTTCAATTGAAGTCATGTAAATTATATAAGACAAGAAAATGTTTTTAATAATTTAATTCTATTATTTTTTTCATTTCTTTCAACATGGAGGCGATATATCATGTTGTATATTAGTGTGTGGAGTTTTTTCCCTGTATTTTTAAAGATATTTTCCATTGCCATTTTTGTTGTTGTTGTAAGTTCCCTCTAATTGATATGAAAGTTTATTTTTTTTCTTTAAATATTCTTTCATAATATTCTTTTTGTTAATTATTGTCAATGATGCACATGTGACACAAATAGAATGGTGTTGTTGCCAAATTTTAAAGGTAGTAACAAGAAATCATTCCATTATCGCATAAGATAAATGATATAATATTTTTACAAATATGGTTTGATAAGTTATGATTTATGTGGTTTGAAAAAAAATCATTGATATATGCATATTCAAATGCAAATGAAATTGAAAGAGAACTATCAATACATACAATTTTGCATATGATAAACTGCAAGGGCTCTAAAAAAACCACACGAGTTAACTCCAATAAAATAAAGAACTTGCACTATGGATGTAGCATATACTATTAGAAAACAAGCACACAAACAAATTTCATCTATCCAAGAAACATAGGTGAATATCCATATTTGCAGATGAAAAATAAGAATTGCTTCAAATTATCCTCTTAGAAATTGAAAACAAACCAAATGTTCATTGTCCCAAGAAAAAACCCAGTACAAAGCACATAAAATACAACCATGCAAGATGCCACCAAATTGTCCAAACTCTGACCCGCTTAAATCGTTTCTACAAAAAAAAAAACAATAGCCAACCATTTTGACTAGCAACACAACATAACTAACTTCACTACGTATGAAGGTCTTTCCCTATACACCTTTGATTGTTTTCCACCCATGCAACTTCTATAGAAACTACAAAACACTTGCACTATGCATGAAGCATATACTATTAGACAACAAACTCCAATAAAACACAACACTTGCACTATGCATGAACCATATACTATTAGACAACAAGCACACAAACTAATTGCATCTGCACAATAAACATAACTGAATAACCATATATGTAGACGAAAAATTTAAAAAAAAATTGTTGGAATCTTTAGTAGTACTGAGAGGGGGGGTGAATCAATACTATATACCTTTTATAATCTTTAACACTTTAAGCACACATCATTATTACATAACATTCTAACAATCACATAAAGCCATGTATAATACACATATAGTTTACGTGGAAACCAAAATGGGAGAAAACCATAAAACATGTTCTTTTATAATTCATTCATTACAATATCAAGCTACAACCTAAGAGGGACACCCATCCCTGATGCAAGCTCCAACTTACACAATATACAGATTTCAATCTGTCGTCAACCCTCACTGTAAGCTCCAACTTGCAAAACAAATTTCAACCTATTGCATCTAGCTCCAACTAATTGGTTTGGTGAAAGCTCGAACCTTCAAAAGCAAGATCCAACTTGCAGATAGGCTCCAACCTGTCACTGGGATAAGGACACCAATCCTCTTGAGCACCAACTTATAGAGTGAGGACACCAACTCTCTCCCCTACGGTTGATCCTTTTGTCCTTCAATCCTTCTGCACACTTATGTTTTCATCTTTTCACGACTTCCTCTATTTTTTCATCCTACTTTCTGTTATTTATCGCACTTGTCATACTTTCTATTATTGCACACATTTGTCATACTTTATGTTATTACGCGCACTTCTATTTTCATCCTTGTCTATTATTGTGCTATCACTGACCATGTCGATGACCACTTTGACATCAATGACAACATATGTGCAACAAACTCCCCCTTTTTCATTGATGGCAACCAAAAGAGTTTGACTTCCAAATCAATGGCCTTGATGCTAAGTTGCTTCCCTTTTCAATGTGCACAACAAATTCCTCCTTTCAATAAGTATCCACATCCAAGTTTGTTGGTTTTTTATGATTGTTACTCTCCCCCTTTGACAACAATGACAAAGAGAGACTCTGTGTATTCTCTCCTTGGGAAGAAGGTCCTCTGGAAGCTTATGCTAAAGCATGGTCATGGACTCTTTATGCACACATAATCATGCTCAAATAATTAACTTCAACTTTGTGCATCTTCCAAAAAAGTAAATTACTTTTCATAAGTAATGTAAATATTAACAACTCTATCACTTTCCCCTAATACAACATCAAATGGGGAATGTGTATATGTAGTGAATGGTGTTCCTTATTGAATAAAGGAAGGTGAGATCACACCCAACCTCTGTCTAAGATATTCAAAGGTTTCTCTTGGTAATGGCTTGGTAAAAATATCTGCAATATGATCTTTGGAAGGAACATACTCTTTCTTCATTCTCCCCCCCCATGTGTCACTCCATTGCACATCTCTATCTGACTGATGTCTTAATGCATTCTCCTCCCCTTTGACAAAAATGACAATGGGGTGCCTTTGAGAGATTGATAAGGAACTAGGCCCAGATGTTGCTACCCTTGTAGTTGGTACATTGTTGGTGTTGCTAAGAACCTTTTTGGCAAGATTTTGAATACACTATGTTTGCACTGATTCATCCTTGGATGGTACTAACTCCCCCTGAGATAGGGATTCTTAGTCTTGATCTTCAAATATTTGCATTTTCTTGCTACAACAATTGCCAACACTTTTGTCCTTTTTCAGGAGATCCTATGATAAAACTTGTGCAAATTAGAAGAATAAGGACATGTCCCCCATTCCTATACCAATTTGACAACTTGATCTACAAATCCTTCATCGCTACTCAACCTCTGTGACTCCTTTTCACATTCCTTTTGATACTCTTTGTTCTTCATCTTTGACCACTTTTTCATCCTTAGGTGAAAAATCCTCAACACTTCTTTCTCAAACATTTTTCCAAAATAGTCTTCCAATATTTGTACTTCAATGCAGTTGCAGCTAATTGTTCCAAAACATTTCTCAACAACGGTCCTTATGGATTTTTCCAAGTTTACTTTGGACACTCCAACACTGTCATCCATAGTTGTAGGGATGCTTCAAGAGCATATAACATTTAGGCTCTTTCCAATACTTATGTATTACTTCAAATGCTTCACAGGCTTCACCACATAAGGACTTCAAGAATTATTCAGAGCTGCTGCAAGATTTCTTTCGAGCTGCTACAAGAATTCTTAAGGTTGCTCTCATAAATTCAATGTTTGGTACTTCTCTTACGGCTACAATCAAGTCCTCTTTTCTACTCTCAATGTTTTGCAATTCATTTTCAAATTTGTCCTTGATATTCTCTCAGATCTTCTCTGCAACCTGGCTTAAGTCGCCTTCAAGGAAATGCATGAGATTGTACTTTAATTCTACACTAACCATGATTAAATCTATCCTTTGAATCAACACTTAACCCTTTTGAAATTGTGCCAAAATAAGTCTCTAAATTGTCCACAAAATCATACACAAATCTATAAATAAAACACCTTTAAATATGTGCTTAGAACAATCTTCAACTCAACAAATAAACTCCTTTAATGAAAATCTTCCATACAAGTTGATCACTGTCTTTAAGTGAATCTAAATTTATTATTCAATAATCCTTTTAATGTTTTCCTAACAACAACTCCTGAGCATTCCTAATGACTGTCAACTTATGTCTCTAATTCTCCATAAAGGTAGTCCTCCAACAATCCAAAAATGTTCATATATATGCGCTTAAATAGTTATGAATTTGTTCCTCAATATATGATAGACCAAATCTCATCTTCCAACCTTATGATTCCTTTTTCTCATGATCATATTTACATCATTCCCTTATCCTTGAGCACCTCTTTCATTGATCAGAACTATCTCAAGTGATCAATATGTAAGAAGTCTAAAATAGGCATGCTAAAGAGTAGCCTTCTCCCTCTGTTGAATGCACAAAACCATTAGGTCCTTCTCTGTCTTGTTTTTTCTCTTTTCTTCTCCATACCAGATTCAGTCTTTGGTTGTAATATCTAACCTTGTTAAGTTGTACAAGATCCTCATCCTTTGTTTTGTCCTTCCAAATATTTGCATGCCTTTGTCTAGGTAAGCTTATGCAATTTCTAGCTACATGTCCATAAGTGTGACATGTATAATACTCAACATTTTGAAGATTCCTCATTCTCATGTGTTCACCTTTTACATATACCCTACAATTCACTTCCTTGTGACCAAAATTATTACAATAATAGCAAACACAAAGAAATATACTTTGATACCTGGGTACTGTTGTTCTTCTTAGAGGGGAAATCCTTCTTGGTCCTTATTGATCATGATTCCTTTCTCTGCTGCCTCTATGAATTCTAGGTTTCTTTTCAGTCTTTCTTTATGGGAGTCTAGAGATTTATCCTTCACCTTCTTGAGTGATGCCAAAACCAATACCCAACTTGTCAAATGACGATCTTTGTTGGCCAAGAATTTCATGTAGGACTTCAATTCTCATCCTGAATATCTAATTTTTCATTTGTTTTGTTTGCATCCTCTCCACTTCTTCTTTTAGATCAACAACTCAACTCTCTAACCTTTCAATATTTTCTTCCTTTTCCCTTAATATTGTATTTTAATCAATACTACTATCTACCATCTATCTTTTTAAATTCTGAACTTTCTCTTGGGTCTTCTGTGGTTGTCCTTTCAGTGACTAGTTTTCTTTTGAAATCTCTTCTTCCTGTTTAGTAGCCTTGGTTGTCTTATGAAACACGTCCTTTAAGGACATGATTTCAGCCTCTTGAGCATCACATATATTTTCTTTTTCCTCTCATTGGTTCATCAATATTTGTTCTATTTTCAACGATGCTTCTAATTGTACTTTCAGAATAACATCATTTGATTCCTCTGCTTCTTCATACTTTAGCAGTTCATGCCTAAGCTTCTCATTTTTCTTCTCTCTTTTCTTAATTCAACAAGAGAAGAAATGAGTTCTTCTCCCCACACAATTTCATGAGCTTCTTCATCTTCAAATTCTTCCATGCTACCTTATTATGATGATTCAATACTACTTGTCCCTTTTTAGATTTTCTCATCTTTGAATGAATCTCCTTTTTCCTTGACTAGAATGGAAGGTGCTTCCACTATGGGGGTTTCTTTTGAGTAGAAACTTTCAAGGTTGTCCCAAATATTTTTGGCTGAAATTTGTTGCTCTACTTTGGCCTTCATAACATCAGACAAACTATCTAAAATTCATTATTTGCTATTGCATGGAATCTATATATTTTTTTTGCAGTTGTCCCTTTTGGTCAACCTTTAGGAAGGGTGTATCCACTCTTAATTGAATTCTAGACATCAGTCTCAAGAGATTGCAAGTATGCCTTCATATTTACACTCCATGAAAAATAGTTTGATCCATGAAAATACAAAGATCTTTTTGGAGATAAGTCTTCTCTTCCCATGTGTGTTGCAAGGATCTTCCTTCCAGTGATTAAACTGTGTTTGAAGGAACCTTGCTCTGATACCAATTGTTGGAACCTTTAGTAGTACTAAGAGGGGGGGTGAATCAATACTGTATATTTTTTATAATATATAACACTTTAATCACACATCATTATTACATAACATTCTAACAATCACTTAAAGCTATGTAGAGTACACAAAGAGTTTACGTGGAAACCCAAACTAGAGAAAACCACAAAAGATGATATTTAATAATTCATTCATTACAATAATAGGCTATGACATGAGAGGGACACCCATCCTTGATGCAAGCCCCAATTTACACAATCTACCAATTTCAATATGTTTATAATAAGCACCTAGTTACTGATTTGGTGAAGGCTCCAACCCTCACTGCAAGTTCCAACTTGCAAAACAGACTTCAACCTATTGCAACCAGCTCCAACTAACTAGTTTGGTGAAATCTCAAACCTTCACAAGCCAACTTGCATACATGCTCCAACCTGTCATTGGGATAAGGACACCAATATTATTGACCACCAACTTATAGAGTGAGGACAACAACCCTCTCCCCTGCACCACCCTGCCTCCATGTATTCAATTTTCTCTAATAAAAATTCCTTGCACAACTAAACCTTTCGTAAGATATTTCTCTTCAATTCAAAAACGATATGATATATCTTCAATTCAATTCCTTTGAACAATTTACAAAACATTTTTCTTCTTTTCTCGTGTGCACATTTCGATTTATAATATCTTTTCTTGATTTCAATAGACTATATGTGGATGCATAACAGTTATATTGTAGACATATCTTGACCAGATCAAAGTACTATTGGTTACACTTCTATCTAAGTAGAGTATGTGGATGCATGACAGTTATATCATGGAAAAACCTTGACTAGATCATGGTTGAGTTATAGCTGGACATTCTTTGACAAAAACAAACAGACCAAATCTTCCTACGAACGAGCTCCAACTCATCTCATCAAAATTGACGCAACAATTTACATTATGGATTACTTAATGCGTAGCTAAAATGGGAGTGCAAGACTCAAGTCACAAGTCTTCTTATATCACACTTGTCGTCCATAACACTCACCTAGCTTCCCATCAAACTGCTAGCGCTTCTTGGTGAATTTCTCATTGACTTCTAAATTTTCATTCATCCCATCGCATTCCACTCTATCATTTGTCATACGAGCTTCGTTTTTTCACACTCCACTGCACCATTTTCCGCACTGGATCAAGGTACCCTGCAGATTTTCTTCTGCACAACTTCCACATATTTTGTTGCAATCCACTCTGTCACACTGGCTTCATATCGATCCAAGGGTCATTCAACTCTATTTTCTTCGATTTCATTTCCTACATTCCTATGGTTGTCTTTGTGCCATCCAATGTTCTTCTGCAATTCTATTTACCTTTCACGCACTTCCACCGCCTAGGTTCCATACTTTGTGCCATACCTTCTGCATCATTAATCATTTTTTGCATGGTTTATCATTTCTTCCTTCTATCCTTCTGCACATTTATGTTTCATATTTTTACAGCTTCCTCTATTCATGCATCATACTTTATGTTATTATGCGCACTTTTCCTACTTTCGGTTATTGCGCACATTTTTCATACTTTCTGTTATTGTGCACACTTTTGTTTTCATCCTTGTCTATTATTGTGCTATAATAGACCATTCCATGACCACTTTGAAATCAATGAAAACATATGTGCAACATCAATTTTTAATATTCCTTTCCATATAACACCTAATGCATAGGATTCCTTACCCCCTGACATAGATTTGCAGAAGCCTAACACCGAAACTGCTGTAATTCGCAACAAAAAACACTTGAACATTGACAACACCTTTGTCTTTATGAACACCTTTTTTTCCTATCAATATTTAATTGTCTCCTACACCCACACTTTCTGTAAGAAACCCAGACACATTTAAATCGCCTATGCAAAAAAAAAAAATGACAATCAACCATTTCAACCAGCAATAGAGTAGAACTAATTGCACCGCGCAAAATAATAATATAACACCCAATGCACAATATTTATTACCCTTTGGCATAGATTTGTAGAAGTCCAACACCACAAATCATGCAACTCACAACACACAACACGCCTTTTTTTATTGTCAACCTTTAATTGTCTTCGACATCAGCACTTTTTGCAAGAAACCCTAACTCGCTTAAATCACCGCTACAAAAAAATAAAACAACAACTAGCTATTTAACATAGCACAACAAACTGCACCACGCATGCAACCGAATTGGCTCAAATAAAGATAATAGATGCATAGGATTTCTTACCCTATGGCATAGATTTGTTGAAGCCCAAATTCACGTGTAACAAACCACTACTTGCAACACTTGCCACTTTCAAAGAAACTCATCTTTCTTGCTCATAGCACACTATATCATGTTAGCATGCAAAGAACTCAACAACAATTACTTTGAACAAACAAACTCAATTAAAACTCCTTGGAATCCATAAAATCCCCCACACAAAATCATCCCATACAGTACATAGAAATATATTTATATTTATTAAAATATGTCTCTGCATTGTATAATAATAAATACATTTGTATATTCTTCGTTCAACAATTGACACAATGGTAAGCTTCGTAAATCGATATCGTCTCAGAACCTTCACACTAGTAATTGCGCCTCTCCCGACCATGCGTTACAAGTCCACAATTAAATCACTTATTAACTTGTCGTCGACGACCCAGCAATAAGATCTTGTTTTGAAGGACCAATCAAAAGCCAACAAATAAAATTGAATTGCTAGTAACAAAGTTGAACTATAGAAAAAAAAGAGATATTTTTTTGGTCAACACAAAAATTAATTCACAGTCAACACAAAATCGATTTCTATAGTCCCAGGCCTTCGACATGGACTAATAAGTTTGAATTATATTAATTATTAACCAACTCTTTTTTATAAGAAAAATAATTATATTATCACCATAAAAATTTATAATTTGATTAATTTTCTAGAATTTGATATTCTAATATTTTGATTATTATTAAGTTTAGAGTGGTAATCAAATATAGAACCTTTTGTTAATTATTTGTATGAGTCTAAAACACATTGATTATAGTTTCTGATTGAGGATATTAGTAGGATGTTCCTTTTTCTTCCTTATTTGTATTTGTTTTGTCAAGTGATTTAAAGCTAACAGAGTTTCAAATGACGTTATTTTCTTTGAATTATATAGCTTACTCAGGACTCCTTAGTGAGGGTATTTACCAAAGACACAAGTTTTAATGTCTCTACATCTTTTTTTAGTTCCTTCCCCTAGGGATTTTCCACTACATCATTCCATCAATTGAGTTTTTTATTCTTTTATTTTTTTGGTCAAGAGACCTTGCCTTTGGAAAAAATTTCTTTTGATGCATGTCTTTAGATAGAGGCTACACTTGAAAATTACATTCTTGCAATCTAGTTTGTGAGTCCATTTAGAAACTTCACACTCTACTATTAACTTTTATAGTAGACCTTTAAGAAAATTTTGGCATAGGAGAAAATTCCCTTGTCCTCTTTGGTTTGACCTCTCTCAATTACTTAGAAAATTTCCAATTTCTTACAGGCTTTCCTTTTCCAATAAGTGGAGGGGGAGATTTGGAAACATCAACCAAGTTGGGTTTAAGAAAATGGGTATTGAACCAAGATTGAATTCAGGAAAACATGGTTTCAGAAATTGGTCAAGGTTGTATGAGAACCATGGTCCTTTCTCCATGACCTCTCTACGATTTCTTGGGTTTCTAAAATATATAGTAAAAAAGATATGGAACATAAACCTACCAAGTAATATAGAGTCTATTTGGGTTTAATTCATTCAATGAGAGTTGACATTAAATCTACATATAAGCTAGAGTCTATTTGGAGCTAATTCATTCAATGAGAGTTGACATTAAATATACATATTATAGCATTTTTTTTGTAAGCATTCATGAATTTATTGATTTTTTGMAAATTAATTCATAATATGAGGGCACATTAAATGTCCTTGACAATAAAAGAGCGTAATTGTGGATTCTCCTTTCTCAAAGCAGGATAAACACTATTTTGGACTACATATTTGAATGAGCAAGAATTCAAATCTTATGGAGATTGCTTATCCTTCTTCCCTTTTGCAATCAATGAAGACAAAACCATTTATCCTTCTTCCCTTTTGTGATTGATGAAGATGGCATATTCTTATCTAATTGTCTAATACAATGTTGATCTRTAATACCTTGATTTTGAYCCTTGCAATGTATTGGATSAAATCATATATAAACTATAATGTGTGGTTATAATGATGGGAGTCGAGCTGTGTGATCTTAAATAAATGACCTTGTGTGTAACTGATGTAAATATGCTAGTATGAATTCCTAGTGTGGAGCTCAAGGCCAAGGCCCAACTAKTGAAATGTTAGGCACGTATGATGTAAATATAGTTATATGGACTATGTTGTGGGCTTTCCATGATGAACCTAAAGCTATGTAAATATTAATGTTGCAATACATTATATATTGATCTAATCTTGTTGCATAGAGCACAAGAGGGGATATGATTCCACTAAAGGGGAAAAGGAAAGGGGGGCTATGGGAAAATAAATCCTCTATTTCCATGTGTTATCCTTAGATCTCATTTATTTTTCACCATATGACTTAAATGAAGCTATCCAACTCCATTGACTTATACAACCAATCACTAAATTCAAGTAATAGTTTAGTGGGAAGTCTTTCATGTAGTTACATAAGCATGGGTTGAGTACAATCATCATGGTGAAGTGTAAGAGTACATCATTCCTCAAGTCAAAAGGAGTTTTTTCCATAATTCCCCTCAGTTCTCCCATTTCCACTCACTCCATTCATTCTATCATTTCCATTCATTATATAATTCTCATGTGCATGCTTTACATTGGATCATGCGTTGTTCTCCATTGCTAACCATTGACCAATCCAAAAAATGACCAAAAATCAACATTGTGAAGAGAAAATTATAGACCTCAAGTGAAATATAAATGGTTGTAGGTGAGCATAAATGTTGGACAAGTTAGGAATCCTTCACCCCTTGTGTATTTGATACTCTTTAGGTGCTTGAGAGATAAGTATTCTTCTTGTAGGAAATTCCCAAAAAACATACATCAAATCGAGCTCTTTTTTCCCACACAAAAGTGCATTGAAGGGAAGAATATCCCTAACGGACTGTTGAGCAAAGAAAGGGAATATCTTCCTTGTGTTGTGTAGGGTAGTGAAAGAGAACTCCATGGATGTTTAATGGCTAGACGATATGCCTAGAGTACTATGTAATGAGAAAATTAGCTAAGCATGAGAGCACATGGGTTGGGCTAAGAGAGATAGAAGTCTATAGCTTGGTTCCTTTGCCTTGATGGCCTCATAACTAAACTTGGGGGTTGTATCTACACTAGATACCTATGGTTGAATGGAAAAATTCTCACACACATCCAGTTTCTTGGATTGTCTTCGGTTGAAAGATAAGTGTTATATCATTGTTTATGAATATGCAAATTAATGTTATTTTATGGTATGGAAATTTATGTAATTTACATGGTGTGTGTGATTACGCTTAAAAATGGTCATGGACATTTGGTTTCCATTATATGTTGATCCATTCTTGTCTAATTCTATTGAATTTTAATTATGATACACATGCATACATTTTATTTAATTATGGTCCTCCCTGGGAGGCTTACTTAGTTAGTATTATGACAATATGGCCCTTAAGAACCAAAATTTGAAAACCTTATTTCATGGCTAACCATCTCGTGGTTAGGAATGCTAGGCAGGGATGCCACGTGATCCAAAGATATTTCAGAGGGGCTAAGAGTTTAAACAAAACCCTCATAGCAAACATTGGAATTAAAATCCCTAACTTAATGCTACTAAGTGGCCAAAGAACAAAATACTCTACTATGTTGGTGTTGTTTGCTTCATCTAGCATAGACAAAGTCACAAGCACTACAAGAATAATTTTCATTGTTGTTAAGACTTTAGATATCACTTACCCCATAAATTTAATTTATGGAAATATTAAAAAATTAATCTCTAAACTCTCTCTCAAACATTAAATATGTTCTACACATTTAATAGCCAATAACCTAATAAGTATTTTGAAATTTAATAGCCTATTCCTTTTTTGAAGTTAGGTACTCCTAACAAAAAGGTATTTCTCAAACATTGATCATCATTTTCACTTGTAATAACATTTAACATAATAAGTATTTCTCGAACATTGATCGTCATTTGCACTTGCAATATCATATAACCT
>JASDQU011247766.1:0-14328 GCA_032191745.1 Picea mariana
AAACTCCAAACCACATGTAGAAACCCTCTACTGTTGATGTCACTTTTCTGATTTGACTTCTTAAAGTGTTTTATGGTGATGCATAGAGTTTTGGTACCAAGTAGAGTTTTAATGCATGCAATAATTATCAGCAAGAATACAAAGATGATTGCTCAATCAAATTGCTACAACAACAAATAAACATAACAACTGCCAAGTTTATTTATTAATCCAATCAGATCTGTTACAACAGTAAGAACTCGCAAATCTGGTTGATCCGGTTGATCTAAATTATCTCCCCTACCAATTGGATAGGGTGGAATCTTTAACCATTGAAACCTGATCAGATAGGGTGGAATCTTTCACCACTAAAACCAATCCAAACCAGGGTTTACTCCAAACCCTCAAAAGCTCCAAGAGCTCTTCAAATCAACTCAGAAAATAATCATCAACATAATAAGAGAATGAGCTCTCATCTTTCTTGTATCCCAGTTACCTTTTTGTTGACCCTTTTACTTTTTACTTTCACTTAAGTGATTAAAGTGACTTTAGAAGGTTTTATTTATTTTATTCTTCAAGTCACTTTTTAATTACTCAATGTCACTTTATAACTTAGCTTTTTCCTCCCAATGACATCAAATAATTAGTCTATCAATCCCCTTTTCTAATCGTCTATGGTCTACGAGAATCAAATAGACCACTAAGTCATCCCCTATAAAGATCATCTGGAAAAGGACATTACAGAATACAAATGCATGGCTTTTTGTGTGGACTCTTGAGGTCAATGTTGAGCATATGACGTAAAATTTATATGTAGTTGGCAACTAGTCTAAGTCTCTTGGTCCAAAACTTGGGAGTTCAAGTTTCCATAAGCAAGGGATTTTGGCATGCACCCATTGGCATTAGAACGAATATTTTCTAAAACCCAATACAGAGACTAGTTTTAATCATTTTGTGCTCATGTGTACACATTAAATTTAGAAATGAAATGAAATGAAACTATGGGACTAGGAAGAAGAAAATAGGTCCATAAACAACCAAAATAGGTCTATGGTACTAGGAAGAAGAAAATTTGGCAATAGTTGTAAGGAATGCCTAGAGCATCTCCTGAGTAGTTATAAAATCTTAGGATAAGAATAGAAAGAAAGGAATTGCATAAAATAAAATAGAAAAAGAGAAAAAACGCAAAAGGCTAACCCTCAAAAAAGGGATAGATAATACTCTGGGACAAGAAAGCAGCCTAGTCATAGTGTTGTGTCGTGAGAGGTCCTGCAAAAGACAACCAAAACAATGGAGGCCAAGGAAGACTAACATCCTGGCAGCATCTAAATCAGAAGAAGAGCCATCATCATCATCTACTACAAATGTGACAAGGTTGAACACTGATAATTCCCTCTAGAAAATGGCCAGTGCTAAGAGGCCTTGATTGTACTATCCTAGGGAGAAGAAGTTGAAGACCCCTTGTTGTACCTCCCCTAACATTCAAAGTCGATGAATCCCACGAGAGAGAAGAAGCCTAGTAATGAGCATCTATCCACAACTCTATGCTAAGAACGAGGAACGGTGGAAATCCCTCTGTACTGAGTACGAATAGTGGTAAGACGAGGTGACCTGATGGTCTATTATGTAGGGTGGGCACCATCTCCCTAAGTTATTACTGTTTGCGCCAATAACACCACTATTAGCAAGGCATTTAACAACTCCAGTGATCTCGAGGGGCTAAAAGGAGGTAATACATCAAGTAGGCTTTGAAGGTCCCCTCAAGGCACACTATCTAGAAGTAACTATCTCCCAAATGTATGGAACTAGGAATTTGTGGTCTAGGGAGAAAAATAAGGTATCGAAGTACCCACCTAAGTCTCTTTATAAGGAATGAAATATCCCTCAATTGTCGTAGTAGATTGGACACCTACAAATGAATTTCTCTTCCATCTCCACCTCCTAAAGGGACCAAAACTAACAAATCTTGTCCTCCCATGGAATCTAATGATCCATCTTGACACTTGAATGGAAAGAGCGCACTCTTAGCTAATCAAGTGGAATCCTAAGTCTATAGGACTAGTGTCGTCTGTGGTGAACCAAATCTAGCTCACGAGTTAAATATCCAAAATCCTTGGAACACAATGTAGAAATCCATATGGATAACAATATATACAAAATGTATGAGTAAAAATATGAGATATTTAGAAATGAGAAATGAGGGTTGTATATATACCCACGCAGGGGTGCCCTTTCATAAGAGACATGACCTTTCATATGAGGTGTCTCTTCATTAATAATTTAATTGTAAATTAATAGTTATTCGTTATTATTTATATTTATATATTTTATATATATTTATGTTTGTTACATTGTCTTCCCCTTTAGAAATGTTTTGTCCTCAACGCATATTTATGTAAAGGCTTACGTCTTCATTCTAGCTCGCAATGTCTTCGCGTGATTATTTGTTTTTGGCGTTGTCAGGATTGACGATACGAGACGATATGAGTGACTGTTATGAACATAAATATACATATAAAATAGATATTAATAACATAATAATTAAATGATAACTAATAAATAATAATTATTAATAATGAAAGGACATGTCTCAAGAGATTTGGATGACGATAAGGCATCCTAATCTCTTGTGACTTTTCCTTGGAATCATTTTCTTTTGATGTTTGTAGTGATTTGTCAATGTAAGCATTCTTTTGAATTTGAACATCAACTGACTTTGTATTGCTTCCTTTTTCTACTGTCGAAATTTGAATGTCCGATAATTTCTCTATTGGGTCAGTCATTGTTTCCTTGTCGACTAATGATGTTTTGTGATCTATCTCTTCTTGTAAAGACTTATTATCATGTTTGAGATTTTTAATCTGAGTTAATAAATCCGGATTATGTCGTCTTAATCGTAAAAGTTCTTCCTTATTTTCTGACCTATCGTCTTTTTCTAATTCTAGATTCTCCTTTCTTTCGTTCTTTAAGATTTTAATTTGTTCAAGTAACTTCTGGTTAAGGTTCCTTAGGTAGGAGATTTCTTCCTCTTTTTCAGTTAATTTCTCCTTGAGACCTTGATTTTCTTGTTCTGAATTTTTATTCCCTTGCTTCTTCTCTTTTGACTTTCCGATTTTAACTAGCAAATTCTGATTATGATTTTTTAATCGTAATATTTCTTCATCTCATTCTAGTAAGTCTTGGTCCATATTTTGTCTTATGGCCTTTAGTTCTTCATTTTGTGCAATGAATTCCCTAATACGCTCTTTGAAGTAACGATTTTCTTTCTCTATTAACCCATTAAAATAGTTCTCCTTCTCAATTTCAAACTGTAATTTTTTATTGCTCGTTTTATAATGCCCCCATTCTCGTTTGTAATCATCTTACTATTCATTCTTATATATATATATATATATATATATATTTGTCCATATGGATTTGATTACTATATTCTAGATATTTTGGATTATTTGTGCGTGACGAACTTTGTTCGTCTCATTTGGTATCAGAGCCCCTTCTTGGGCATTCCGTTGATTGCCGGCTGATGGCCAACAATTGTTTTCAGAGTTTCTCTGAAGTCAGGGTCTTTGACCAACTCAAGCCTTTGGCCATATAAAAACTCAGAATTTCATTGAAGATATTCCACTGCAAATTCAAAATAAGTACGTAACCAGTTTATGAATAAAAGGAAAAAATAAATAAAATCAAAGTGTTTCAATATAAAAGTTACATCAGAAAATTATAAAGTCAAACTATTAAATACAAAGGTAAAATCTTACCCAGGAGTGTAATAGTTAGTTGACCAACAATTACCAAGAAGTTAGGAGGAGTAAAAGGTGCACCTCCATAACTTTACAAGGAGTAAAAGTGAAGTATATAAGTTAAAGAATTCAAAAAGGGAATCCCAAAGGAAACCTCACGTCAAAGGTGGCAATCATTCATTAAAAAAAAAGTTACCAAATTTATTAAAAGGGCCCAAGAAAAGAGATAATATTAATATCTTATTCTAAAAGAAAAGATATTATTATTAAGAGAAAGTATATTTTAGTGGGGTTGTTAAAAAAGAAAAAGGATTTTTCATAAAAGTTACCACAAAGTATAAAAAGGTGACTTATTATTGAGTAATTGAAGTTACAATAAGAGTATTTGAAGTTTTTTAAATAAAAGGGAAAAAGTTAAAAGAGTATTTAAAGGTGACTTTAAAAAAAAAAAAATTTTAAGATAAGTAATATATATAATATATTACAAAAAGATTATTAAAAAAACAAGGTATAGCAAAAAGTATAAGAGAGAAACCATTAAAAGAAATTACAAGAAGTAAAAGCAAGACAAAGAACCAATTATTAAAAAAAAACACCTCATACCTGGTACATTCAAATTAATTATCGAAGGGATATTATAAAAATAATCTTAAGGCCATATTCAAAGTTATAAAAGTGCATAGCTTTATATATTAATTGTGGATAAAGGAGAAGTAAACGTATATACTGAGGTGATCTTTTTAAAAGGGTATTTAATTAAGACACTATTAAATCACTTAATATAAAAGTACTTTTATCAAGTATAGAAAAAGGTTACTTAAAGTGCATATAAATTATTTTTATAAAGTATAAAAAAAAGTGTAAAGGAAATATATATTTAATATTATTGGAGAGAGGAAAGTGAAGATAAAAAGAAAAGAAGGGTGAAGAAAAGTTTTGAAGTACAAAGTACCTTGAAGGTACAAATTGATTAAGATTTAAAAATAGATCTTAAAACCAATTCAAGTTTATAAGAAAAAAAAAATAGACAATTCCATATATAAATCGAAATTTTGGACTAAATGTCCTATTTGTGAAATGGAATTTGAGTAAATGACAATTTTTAAAAATCGAAATCGCTTCTGTCCGATTTGTGGGAAATCATTTATTATGGAAGAATATCAAGATAATTCAGAAATACAACCACGGATATTGAAAGGAGAACTAGGACATTATAAAGCAAGCAATAAAAAATTACAGATTGAAATTGAGAAGGAGAAATATTTTAATGGGTTAACAGAGAAAGATAACCGTTACTTCAAAGAGCGTATTCGGGAACTCATCGCACAAAATGAAGAACTAAAGACCAAAAGACAAAAAATGGACCAGGACTTACTAGAACGAGATGAAGAAATATTACGATTAAAAAATCATAATCAGAATTTGCTGGTTAAAATCAAAAAGTCAAAAGACAAGAAGCAAGGGAATAAAAATTCAGAACAAGAAAATCAAGGTCTCAAGGAGAAATTAACTGAAAAAGAGGAAGAAATATCATGCCTAAGGAACCTTAACTAGAAGTTACTTGAACAAATTAAAATATTAAAGAACGAAAGAAAGGAGAATCTAGAATCAGAAAAAGACGAAAGGTCAGAAAATAAGGAAGAACTTTTACGATTAAGACGACAATCAAGATTTATTAACTCAGATTAAAAAGCTCAAACATGATAAGAAGTCTTTACAAGAAGAGATAGATTGCAAAACATCATTAGTTGACAAGGAAACAATAACTGACCCAATAGAGAAATTATCCGACATTCAAATTTCGACGGTAGAAAAATGAACCAATACAAAGTCAGTTGATGTTCAAATTCAAAAGAATGCTTACATTGGAAAATCACTACAAACATCAAAACAAGATGATTCCAAAGAAAAGTCACAAGAGATTAGGATGCTTTATCGTCATCCAAATCACAAGAGTCATTACGACCAACGACTAGGAAAAGAGGAAAATAAACAATGTTCTTCTTACCAACAAATAAACTACCACACTGGAAAAGAACGAAGACAAAATCAACAACTTGTAGGGAAGCTTAAAATGAGAATCCCCATCCGAACAATCGATCATCAAACAATTCCATGAAAGTAGATTTGGGATGGATCACTCCCCAGAAGATGCAACACATTAGTTTGGGAATTCGAAGGTTATATCAGCTTGTTTCATCAAGAGTCACAACTACAAGCATAGAAGATTTGAAAAGACATCGCGTGCCAAAACAAAAGTTAAAAGGGAAGCCTTCCAGTGATTATGCTTTGAGAACAAAGCATTTTTAAGGGGAAGGCAATGTTATGAACATAAATATAGATATAAAATAGATATTAATAACATAATAATTAAATGATAATTAACAAATAATAATTATTAATAATGAAAGGACATGACTATTGGTTAAGGGCACCCCTGCGTGGGTATATAAGCAAGCCCTCATTCTCATTTGTAATCATCTTACTATTCATATATATATATATATATATATATTTGTCCGTATGGATTTGATTACTATATTCCAGATATTTTGGATTATTTGTGCGTGACGAACTTTGTTCGTCTTAGTGACGAAGAGTTGAGCAAAATTGTCGAATTCTGAAAGGGTCAAACCATCCTAATTCAATCTTTTGCGGAACGTTGCACTCCACAATTAATGGTTATCATGATACTTAATTGTGCAAGTATCAATATTTTTCAAACGATAAGTTAGTCTTTCTTGTCTTGAATGGCATTGATATTCTCACTAGTTAAGATAATTGCTCTTATGATTTGGATGTCGATAAGGAGTTCTTATAACATGATTTTCCCTTATCATACTTGTAGCATTTTCTTGGTTTAATTTCGATATATGATTTTCTTCGCACATCGATGTTGCTTTGTTAATGGTTGAATTTCAATTCGTAAGTACACTTGGAGTTCCCATTGTTTGTATTCCAACATCCCTATATGTTTTTTCTTCAACTGGATTGGCATCTTCTTGAGTCGTGACGTTAATTGGATTTGTATTTGTTCCTTTTTCCACAACTTGGATTTTTACTCATGAGGACTTTGATGCTTCCTTCTGGATTTGTTCTAACTTGTTTTCCAACAACCTTTTATCATTCCTAAGCTTCTTAATTTGCATTAGTAGATTTTGATTATGAGTTTTTAGACGCAAATTTTCCTCATTATCTGATTTGTCAATACCTTTAATGTCTGGATTTTCAAGTTTCTCTTCATTCAACTTTCTGATTTGTTCTAGTAGCCCTTGATTGAAGTTCTTCAACTGAGAAATTTCTTCATTTTTTTTCGATAGGTTCTTCTCGAGATCTTGATTCTCTTGTTACAACTTTTGAATGCATTGTTTTCGATCCTTTGACTTCTTGATATCTGTAAGTAGTTTTTGACTATGATCTTTTAATCGCGAAATTTCTTCATTTTTATCCGTGATAACTTTGTCGAATTCTTTTTGCATCCTTGATATTGACTTTTGATTTTCTTGAAGGATTACTTTTGAGATATCTTTAAGATTTTCTTGTGTTACATAATGTGGCTCCAATGTGACATCTTGTAATGTTATCTTCTTATTTTTGTAAGAGAATGTCAAAAACTTCTTCTTCATGTTTAAGATGAAGGTCCCTAGTGCTTCCATCCAGAATGAACCAAGGATTATGTCATCGTCATTCTTCCACATGGATTTGACAATGAATTGCGATACAAAAATATGTTCTCCCATGTTTAGTTATAATTTGCTTATGCTATACTTTTTCTCGTTCCACAAATCTATCTCTTCAATTTTATTTGACTTAGGAATCAATAATTGGTTAGCATATTCGGTACTAACATAATTGTCATGCTCACTAGGATCAATAGAAATAGTAACATCCTTCCCTGCAAGTGTCCCTTTGATTCTAAGTAGCACTGACACGTATTTTTTTGAAGTTTCAATAAACCTTCCTTTTTCCTCATTATTGGACTCCATCTGTTTTCATCAATATCTTGCGATAAATGATACTTTGAATATGAAGCTTATATATCTTTTTTATTTCTTCAAGAACCCTTATACACAATTCTTCAATAACTTCTTGAATAAAAAAGTTCCTTATAATCTCTTTTTAAACCTTTGTATCTTTGTATTTTAATAATAATATTGCTTCACACCCCAGATGGGGTGTTATCCACGACATGACACGCATTAATATGCGATCTGGAGGATCGTCCCCTTGGTAACAGATGTCATCAACTGCCTCAAAAACCAGGTTATCCCCCCTCATTCTGCATACAGACTGTCTTTGCCTTAAGCCTGAACTTAACGACATGGTACTTGTGGTTAATCGACTTTGGACGAGCAGCTATTGGCGATGGTGGTTGAGGTACTACAGGCTCATGGGCATTACTTCTCTGCCTGTGGCAAAATCCGAGGGCGCGAGGGCATTTAGAATTACCATTAATGGCATTTGGAATCAGCGTTGACCAGGTGATGAGTTTAAATTGGGAAGTCGACACAAATAGAGATATCTCTCCCGCATTCATATTGCAGTGGCTTATGTTCAGGAAATCCCAATTGTTCGACAGAGAGCCTAATCTAGCAGGGGTAGCAATACTCGTCGTGCACAAACGGAACGATCCCCGCTGGGAGGCAACCCGGGCTCTATCAATGTGCAATGTCTGCCTGAGACATCCTCAGAATGGGCGTGCCACATTGAATGGTTTGACGTTGAAGGTCGTTCCTTGGGCTATGGTCCTCTGCTTGTTTCTCTGCCTCGTCCACCAGCAGGAAGTCTGCCAGTGGGAGGTCAACCAAGTGAAAGAACAATGAGACACGGGGGCAGCAATGGGGGAACTTCATCCCCGAATTCCACCTCAGAGGAGTTAGAGCACAGTCAGGGATCGGGTCCTTTGAGCAATGGGCAGGAACTAGCTACTCTGCAGCAACTTATGTTCAAAATCTGTCTGGAAATAGCAGACCTTACCTTCTATATGGAGCTCACGAACCATCGCATCTCAATGCTCATGGCTTTATATGTTCATCCAGTCCCCCAACAGATGGAGTCATTTCTATTGGCGCAGGATGCAGCGCTCCTTCAAGTACCCATTCGTCTACCTCCGTCGGATCAGAGCAATACAGCCTTGGATGCTCCAAGTCGTGAACATAGTTGTTAGGAATATAGACCAATGGTTTCATTGTTTTCGTCTAGTTGGTTTGGATGAAAGGCTATATTGTTTTAGTGGGTTATATTTTGGCCTTAGATTTTGAATATTTAGATGGAAAACTTTCAAATTTTAGATGGCGAACTTAGATTTTGAAACTCTGAGGAGCAGGGTTGGTTTCCTTTTAATGGCGACCCTGACTCTGGTAAAAACTTTGTACATGTCTAAAGACTTTTGACTGTAATATAAAATCTCACTTACAAAAAAATAATAATATTATTGCTTCACAATTTTTCCAAAAAACTCTTTATCTTTAATAATCCAACAGAATGTTTCACTTTTCCACTTTATAAATATTAAAGTCTTCACTTTTTAAATCTTTTTAACTGGACTTTACGTCTCCACTTAACTTTTAATTCCTTTGATTTATCTCTTGGAGAATTAATTTTTTAATACTTTATATCAATCCCTTAATAAAAAGCTTTAATTAATTAATTATGCCCCCTTGTAACATACGAAAACTTGAATTAAAATTTCCAGAATTGTTTTCATTTAACTTTAAAAGTAACCTTTTTATATCTATTATCCTTTAATTTGGTTATGAAAGTCCTTTGCCACCGGATGCGACCCTTGACGTACGGATATGTACGGATGGTACCAGTGGATAATTTAATTACTATTGTAAGGAAATATATGGTGCACTATCAATAAAAAAATCGCACGGATCATCAAATGTACGGTGGGCAGAGTTAGATTTAATGTTGTACAGTTGAGAACGACTTGTGCATGTACAGCAGTAGAAAATCGCATCAGTACGGCAGCAGCCAACGGTGGTGTACTGCAGCAAATTTGGCGGCTATACAACACACTGGTAGGAATTGCAGAAAAGGTGGTTGAGAAGCAGTTGTACAGCAGAGTGTGATAGTAGTGCAGACAACAAGGAGGTGGTTTTTTTTTTATTCCAATTATTCTAATCTGTATGTATTTTATTTGCAGCAAAATATTTTTTTCCTTCAACAGAAATTCTAAGAATGACCAAAGTTTGTTTGTGGTCAAAGACCCAAGTTCCAAGGCTCTGAAAATTTGAGTGGCCAAAAGCCCGCAGTTATGTTGCTAAGGCAACAATTTTTTTGACCAAAGGTATGGTGGCCAAAGACCAGGATCAGATTTGCCTGAATGAAGTGTGGCCAATGGCCAGGATCAAAAAACAAATCTCTGATACCAATGTGGTGAACCAAATCTGGCTCACGAGTTAAATATCCAAGATACTTGGAACACAATGTAGAAATCCATATGCAGAACAATATATATAAAATATATGAGTAAAAATATGAGATGTTTACAAATGAGAAATGATGGTTGTATATATACCCACGCAGGGGTGCCCTTTCATAAGAGACATGACCTTTCATATGAGGTGTCTCTTCATTAGTAATTTAATTGTTAATTAATAGTTATTCGTTATTTATTTATATTTATATATTTTATATATATTTATGTTTGTTACATCGTCTTATGTAGCCAAGATGAACAATGAGACCATCAACAATCTACAACAAATGCTTAGCATAAAAGGCCATCGTAGGGTTGAGAGCCTACGAGAGAGAAACCAAAGTGATCTGAATTACTAATAAATGCCCTCTCTAAAGGAATTACAATTCGCTTCCTTTGGGGGGAATATTACGAAAATGACCAAAATCACTAAATGCCTAAACCCTAGATAGGGTTAGTCAAAATAATACAATATAAATTATAAAAATACTTCAGGCAGTTACAATGGGATTCACCTCTCTTATATAGAGTTTGGGAGGTGATATTGGTCTAAAACCTTGAAAGCTAATAATAACCAAAAACTTTAAAGTTTCTAAGGTAACTTTATTACATATGTAAGCCTTAAATTCTAACATCGTCTCTTAAGGATTCCAACACTAAAAACAAAACTCACTAAAAGAAAAACACACTCTGACTGCAAACACATTTACTAAAAACTAAAACAACAAAATCAAACATTCTTCAGACACTTCTTCTTTGAAAACAATGCTTGAACCAGTAAGATTCCTTCAAGCTACTCCCTATTCCTTTGAAAGGTATACTCTCCCAGCTATAATCCAAATTCCTAGCATCATTGGAAATCATTTGCACATGAAACGTCTTGTAACCCTCATATCGGTATGGTATAGAACTTCAAAATCTCGGATCTCCCCTGGACTATTAAACAGCAATCCACTCATGCATGTCTCATAACCCCAATGAGATATAGTTTCTCCGATCCACAAGCATCCAGAACTATTGAGCGGTAAACTCTCCTCCAATGCATCACTCCTTCTCTTTGAAGTGTGGGCCTCTTAAAATGAATACAATGCCAATTCTTTAGTGGGGTCGTCATTGCTGTCAATATCCAATGGATCTCCAGCAATGGCTACATTTGTTGATTCTTTAAGCTTTCCTTTGAGAATGTCAATGGCATCGATTTTGCAATTAATTGTTGTATGACATTTTTTTCCACAATAGTAACACTTAATCCCACTCGTACCTTTCATTCTCTTTCCCATCCTTTTCTTCGAGTATATTGTTGTCTTTGGCTGAGAATCTCCTTCCAAATCTTATGCAATTGCTCTCTTTTCTTCAACTAAGAGAGATGAAATCATGTCTTCTAGAGTGTGTGATGACATTTGACTGAGAATAAAAATGGCATTACTGTATTGAGAAGGCAGATTGTTTAACAAAATGGCTTTGGCATCCTCTTCATCTACCGTAGCTTTGACTTCAACTAGTTGTCTGATGAGAAATCTCAAATTGTTTATGTGGCTAGATATAGTGACTTCCAAAGACATCTTGAATCTGAATAATTGTAGCTTCAGAGAAAACTTTGCATTCATTGCTTTTGCTACAAATAGCTTATTCAAATTATCCTAGATTTCCTTGGTTGATTTTTCCAGATATACATGATGCAAATTAGAGTCTGAGAGAGCAAGGCCAATAATAGCATTGGATTTATCATCTTTGCTTTGCCATTCCAGTAATTTATTTGAATCTGTAAGCAATTGATCAATCCCTTTTACTATTTCCCATAGGTTTTTGTTCATCGGTTGCATCTAAATTTGCACTTTCCAAGTATAGAAATTCTAGCCATTGAATTTTTCTAGAGGTGTTTTCATTTTCAGAAATTCTGCTTGATAGTTTATAGTTTTAGTATATATTTGTTAGTATATATATATATTTGTTATTATACACCTAAATGGTTTATAGAAATGATACTTCATATATTCTATATAACTACGTAAATACTAAATAACTTTACATATTATATATATTATAATATTATACTTTTTTCCAAGGAAAACCTAACAAGATCCCCCCCTTCCTCGGAATGGACTGCTCAACCACCAACCACAATAGCAATTGGTAAGCCATTAGGACTCAAATAGACTCAAACCTCAGTCGGCCTACAACTGGGGACCTCACAGCAAACTTCGTCTTGAAACAATTTGATTGAACCAACTAAGCCAACCCACTAGGCTATTTATTATATTCTATGTAAACAACTTTATATATCTACAGGAAGAAGCATCTTTAGGATCCTAGGGTTTGGTCCGAGACTTCATTTGTTGGTTAGAAATGCATATGTAGTTGGAGGGCCTAGCTCTCCCACCTATTGTGATGCTTCAATTCAAGGGCCCCCTAGAGTAGGTGGCCCAAATGCAGGTAGGCCTTTGTCTAGGGGTCCAAGGAGCTCAAATCAAGGACCTATGAATGGGAACCCCATAGCCCAAGATCTGTTAAGATAAAGCAAAAAGATACCAAGGCGTAATTCAAGGCAAGTTCTTCCCATCTTACTGAAGGGATGCTTACAAAAATTAGATGTTGAACCACAATTGCATATTAAATCAAAGATGGTAAAACAAGAAGTAGAATTCTTGAGCAATCATATACTGATATGAATTTTTTTGGGTCTGCAATGCTCTAAGGGTGGCTCAATGGGCAACCAAAGGTAAAGTGCAAATGACTTATTTGAGGTTATTTTTTAGGCAAAAAAGGGAGGGATAAAATCTTTGAAGGAGGCCCATGTTTTTTTAATACAATTTGGCCTTTGCACGTGATTGTCTTATGTGGGTTTCAACTGACAGCTTGAGGATCTTTCCAAGGCACTGGTATGGGTTCATATTTCTTCGCTACCCCTAGCATTCTAGTTTGAGGAAATACTATAAGGAGTACAAAACCTAATCATGAGATACCTAAAGTCCTTTGAGATTATGAAGGGAAAGACATTGACATCTTATACAAGATATGTGTATATCTAGACTTATCAAAGTCCCTCCTTGAAGCAATGGTATTGGAGCATGAAGACTACAAGTGAAGGCAACAATTGGATTACAAGAGTTTTACACATTATTTTCATGAGCATGGCCACTTGTAGAGGATTTGTCCTCCCCTGATCAAAGCCCAAAAGCCAACATAGAAGGCAAATCCATTTGGAAAGCAAAAGAAGTTCTAAAAATCGCCCACAATCAAGATGGTAGAAAGGGGGGGCTATCCACGACTCTCTCACTCCTGCATTAGAGAAAAAAGATTCAAGAAATGCTCAAATGGGTGTAGATCAAAGACCAACGTCTAAAGAAATTTGATAATCATCTAAGGGAAGTGTAGAAATAGTCAAGGAAGAGTAGGTTAAAACACAAACTCCACAAGAAGAAATGCCTCATAATGGAGCTCCTAAGAGGAAAGGAACCACTAGATCAAGAGATAAGAGAAGCTAAACGTGTTGAGATTTGTACCTTGGGAGGTGTTCCCCATGTGCGTTTGTCCTCCTTAGCACATGAGGGAAGGTTTAGACACTTTGTACCTAGTACTTTTGTCTATTTTCACTTTGACTTTGGTTAAAGTGAATTTTGGTCACTTTTAGCAAAAGTGAGTATTAAATCACTTTGTGGTGATTTTGGAGACATAAGTAGACTTAGGAAACTTAACCCAAAAGTGGGTTATGATTTAGGGATGCATGGGGAGATCTCAACCTTTCATTAGATTGAATCTCAACCCTTGATCTCTAGGTTTCCTATTCTTGCCTAAAGAGGGGCAAAGGAGTCTAAGGAGGGCGCATTGTTCATAGAGGGTTTTGCTTGTTGGGAGAGGAGAACTCTAGCTATGGAGATGAGGTCAGTTGCATGAGGTTTTGAGGAGGAGGCCGCTAGTTTTCCCTGTGGGAGACTTGGAGCAGCTTGCTTCCATTATTTACTAGAGCTATTCTACATTTGAGGAGGGCGCATGGTCTTGGAAGGCTTATTCCTGTTAATGTTTTATGCTGATATTATAGTTCTTTGCATTTCATAAAGATAAGAGCATAACAACCACAAGATCACTAAGAAATACACATCCACAAGTACACAACATTTATCCTGGGAAACCCTCTAGGGGAAGAAAACCCAGCAAAAACTTCCTTATCATAAATAGCTTATC
>JASDQU011247766.1:50202-60616 GCA_032191745.1 Picea mariana
AAAAGAGCTCACACCAAGGCGAACCCAGAAGGCCCATTGACAACATCAGTTCTTGATCCAGAGAAGATCATCAGCAAGGGCAAAGCTTTACAAAGATAGGCTTCCAGATCTGCAAGTGCAATTGATTCAGGTATTCAAACTGATACTCATCCTTCCATATCTAAAAAGTCTTTGGTTGAATCCCCTGCTGAAACTCAAAATTCCCAGGGAATTGAAAATTCATCTCAAGTTTCTAAGGTAGAAGAATCTGCATTTTCTTCTAATATTACTGATTCTATTCCTGAGATTGACATTGCATCCCATCCAAAAGAATTGAATACAGAATCCTCCTGATAGAAAGAAAATTTTTCTTCATCTTCTTTCGATTCATCACCCATCAAACCTTTGAAAGGTGTCTTATACACTCACACTAATCTATCTGTTCTTGAAGACATCCTCCATGATCTATCCTCTAAAGGAGAAGAAAATCTAGCTTTGTTGCTCAGTCAGTTTTATAAAGCCTCTTATTTTCCACCTACTTTTGAAACTTCTACTCAGGGTGAAGTAAGACATCCATTCTTTTCTAACTCAGGAAACTCATCTCCTCCATCATCCCCTACGATTTCCTCATCTCCTCCTTCATATCCTGCAAGTTCCTCGTCTGTATCAATCACCAAGACTGTCATGGATGCCCCTTTGACTAGAATGGAACAGATCTTGGCAAACAGATATGCCCCACTTGTATTGCCAAATCCCTTGTCTACCATGCCAATAGGGGACTATCAGAAATATATGCCAAAGTTTATAGGAGCAGGGGAGTATACTGCTGAAGAACACATTGAAGCTTTTTATGCTTATGCAGAAAACATTAATATTTTAGAAGAAGATGTGTGGACTAGAGTTTTTGTTCAGAGTTTGGATGGCCAAGCCCGAAAGTGGTTCAAAGAGATACCAACAAATTCGATCACTGGCATTGAACAATTAGATGAAGTTTTCTTGAAGCATTGGGGAGAAATAAGAGATCTGTTATACTACATTTTTGAGTTTGGAAATTTGAAGAGGGATGATGGAGAGTCGGTCTTGGACTTCATCAAGATATTTAATAAAATGTTTGGTAAGATCCCTGCAGAGATTAAACCAAGCGATGCATCAGCAAAGATCACATTCTCTGCTTCCTTTGATTCATAGTTTTGTCTTATCCTTAGATAAAGACGATAAGCCACACTTGCTTTAATGCAAGATGCTGCCCTCGAGGTTGAGTCTAACATTACAGCATCTCAGAAGCTTAAAGGAAGGGCTAAGAGGAAGAAGTCTGTTGTTGAGTCCTCTTCTTCTTCTAGTAGTAAAATGGAAAAGATGGCGAAGATGTTAGACAGTCTAACGTCTGAAATGTCAAATTTAAAGGTTCGGAATCAGCAACCAGCAAGGGCAAAAGAGCCAAATGCTTTTGCCCCGAGAAATCCAAATGCTTTTCCTCATAGAAGGAATAATCCACAATTTCAGATCCTTCAAAGAGATAGAAATCCAGTTGATGATCAGAGGGTCAGACCACCTTTTCAAAATGCAGTGTTAGATGAAGAGCAACAACCACCTCACGATGAAATTGAGGATGCAGATGAGATAAATTGTTTTGGTGATGAAAATGATTCTTCATTTTTGACACAGGTAGACTATGAAGAAGCCCTGATGGATCAGAAAATTCAAGAGGCAGGTGCTGAAGGAGCTGTCTACTTGACAAATGATCAAAAAGGTTACAACTTAAGGTCCAAGAAGAATGTTGTTCCAAAAACACCCATTACTGCTCCTGTGGAGAACAAGGAAGATTCTTCTTCTGTGAAGAGTAAAGAGGTTGCTGCCAAGCACCCTCCCGCTACTGAAAAATAGACCCACCTTCCATCAAAACAATTGAAGAAACAAACTCAGCCCCCAGCCAAGGAACAAGTCAGCCTCAAAGCTCCATCCAATGAGGTAAAGGTTTAAGACAGATCCTCTTTCTCTTTTAATTTTGAATCAAAAATTCAAAAAGTTAAGATACCAATGCCTTTAACTGAACTCATGAAGAATGAAACCTTTAAAGCAGCCATCTTAAAGTCTCTTGAGCCTAAGACTTCTCCATCTGATGATTTCGTGAACCTACAAGATGATAAGCCTAGAGTGACCATAGGGCCCATGATAGAAGACCGTGATGATTCTTGTCCACCATTTTACATATCCTTAAATGTCCATGACAAAATCCTTCACAATTGTTTACTTGATTCTGGGGCATCACATAACCTTATGCCAAAGGCAGTGATGGATGAGCTTGGTCTCGAAGTCACCAAACCATATCAAGATCTTTTCTCCTTTGACTCTAGAAAAGTCAGATGTCTCGGCCTCATCAAAGATATGGTTATAAACCTTGCTCAACTGCCAATGAGGAGCATGGTTATGGACGTGGTGGTTGTTGATATTCCACCTAAATTTGGGCTTCTTTTGTCTCGTTCATGGGGAAAAAGATTCGGAGGTACATTGCAGATGGATCTGTCATATGCCACGATTCCAATGTTTGGGGGGGAGCTGAAAAGACTTTACAGGGAAAATCAGCTTGCTTATATCATCAGCGATGGAAAGAATTCCGCCAACCATCCAATCTATGTTGTGGATACAGATTTTGGTTCATGCATCCTTCAGATTGATGATGGTCAATCAACTCCTATGCAGCTAGTCAAGCCCATTGAATAGCAGCCTGAAAGTGAAGACATTTCAGTCTGGACTATGTACTTTGATGGAGCCAGCACTAAGGACTCAGCAGGTGCTGGAGTAGTTCTGATTTCTCCTTCAAAGGAGACCATATCTTTGTCTTTCAAGCTCGACTTCAGAACTACCAACAACATAGCAGAGTATGAGGCTCTGCTGTTGGGATTAAATTCAGACAAAGAGATGGGGATAAAAGGTTTGAAGGTGTTGGGAGATGCAGACCTCATCATACAACAGGTAAATAGCACCTTTCAGGCTAAGCATGTTAGATTAAAGGCTTACAGAGACGAGGTATGGAAAGTGCGTGATTCTTTTTCTGTTTTTGAAATCTCATATATACCAAGGGATATGAACCAGCTCGCTGATTCTCTCGCTGTTTCAGCCAGCACATTCATTCCGCCCATGCCCCCTAAGCTCAGTTATGAGATTCAAGTAAAATGTCGACCCTCCTTGCCTGATAATATCAAATATTGGAAAGTTTTTGAAGATGATGATGAAATCAACAGATTTCTCCAAGTGGTAGATGAGTTTTCTGAGTTGCATATTGATCAGCAGAATATAAATGAAGAAGAATCACAGGAACCTGNTGGATGAGCTTGGTCTCGAAGTCACCAAACCATATCAAGATCTTTTCTCCTTTGACTCTAGAAATGTAAGATGTCTCGGCCTCATCAAAGATATGGTTATAAACCTTGCTCAACTGCCAATGAGGAGCATGGTTATGGACGTGGTGGTTGTTGATATTCCACCTAAGTTTGGGCTTCTTTTATCTCATTCATGGGGGAAAATATTAGGAGGTACATTGTAGATGGATCTATCATATGCTACGATTCTAGTGTTCGGCGGGGAGATGAAAAGACTTTACAGGGAAAATCATCTTGCTTACATCATCAGCGATGGAAAGAATTCCGTCAATCATCCTATCTATGCTGTGGATACAGATTTTGGTTCATGCATCCTTCAGATTGATGATGGTCAATCAACTCCTATGCAGCTAGTGAAGCCTATTGAATATCAGCCTGAAAGTAAAGACATTTCAGTCTGGACTATGTACTTTGATGGAGCCAGCACTAAGGACTCAACAGGTGCTGGAGTAGTTCTGATCTCTCCTTCAAAGGAGACCATATCTTTGTCTTTCAAGCTCGACTTCAGAACTACCAACAACATAACAGAGTATGAGGCTCTGCTGTTGGGATTAAATTCAGCCAAAGAGATGGGGATAAAAGGTTTGAAGGTATTGGGGGATGAAGAACTCATCATACATCAGGTAAATAGCACCTTTCAAGCTAAGCATGTCAGATTAAAGGCTTACAGAGACGAGGTATGGAAAGTGCGTGATTCTTTTTCTGTTTTTGAAATTTCATATATACCAAGGGATATGAATCAGCTCGCTGATTCTCTCGCTATTTCAGCCAGCACATTCATTCCACCCATGCCCCCTAAGCTCAGTTATGAGATTCAAGTAAAATATTGACCCTCCTTGCCGGATAATATCAAATATTGGAAAGTTTTTGAAGATGATGATGAAATCAACAGATTTCTCCAAGTGGTAGATGAGTTTTCTGAGTTTCATATTGATCAACAGAATATAAATGAAGAAGAATCACAGGAACCTAAGCTAAGGGAAAAATTGGGTCACCATGATATTGTCTAGCTACCCAACAATTATATACCTCGAGGTTTGGTGCCATTGGAAAGGCTTTTTTATCAGAATGATGTTCCTTACAAGCCAGACAAAAAGGAGAAAGATCCAGCTATTCAAGAGAATAACATAGGAGGTAAAAGCCAACCCAAGTTTATAAATTTGTCTTCCGAATTGACTACTGACGAGAAATCAAAATACTGTAATGTTTTGAAGGAGTTTTCTGATGTTTTTTCTTGGAAATATAGCGATTTAAAGACTTATGATCCCGATACTATTCAACATAAGATACCTCTTGAAAAAGACACCATTCCTTTCAAGCAAAATCTCAGACCTATCAGTCCTATTCTGCTGCCAGTAATTGAAAGAGAAATTAAAAATCTCCTAGATGCCAAGATCATAATTCCCTTGAGATACTCCAAGTGGATTGCCAACCTGGTGATAGTAAGGAAGAAAAATGGCGAGGTCAGATTGTGTGTAGATTTCAGAAACTTAAAAAAATTCCCTAAGAAAGACAACTGTCCTCTTCCTAAGATGGAACATTTGTTGCAGAGGATTTCAGGGGCCAAGGTCATGTCCTTTCTGGATGGCTTTTCCAGTTACAATCAGATTGTTGTCCACCCTGATGATCAAGAGAAGACTGCGTTTACCACTCTTTGGGGTACCTTTATGTATGCCAAGATGCCCTTTGGATTAATGAATGCCGGGGCCACATTCCAAAGGGCCATGGATATAGCATTT
This sequence comes from Picea mariana, assembly GCA_032191745.1. Classification (NCBI taxonomy): domain Eukaryota; kingdom Viridiplantae; phylum Streptophyta; class Pinopsida; order Pinales; family Pinaceae; genus Picea; species Picea mariana. The sequence continues at coordinate 55,301 of JASDQU011247766.1, forward strand.
GTGGGAGAAAAGGACAGGTTTGTCCTCATATACCTTGATGATATTACAGTGTATTCCAGCAGCCATGAGGAGCATCTGAAACATCTGAAAAGAGTGTTCTTAAAATGTAGACAGTTTAGGATCTCATTGAATCCCAAGAAATCCCAGTTTTCCCTAAGGAAGGGTAAGATCTTAGGCCACATTGTCTCAGCAGAAGGTGTAATGATTGATCCAGCACGAGTGGAGGCAATTCAAAATCTGTCCTTGCCGAGGTCAAAGAAGGACATTCAATCATTGCTCGGTAAGATAAATTTTGTGAGAAGGTTTGTACCAAATTTTGCTGAATTAGTCAAACACATAACATGCATGCTGAAAAAGGGGTCTGAGATAAAATGGACAGACAATGCCAGAAACTCTTTTCAGGATATCAACCAAGCAATCATCGAATCCCCGATTCTGATCAGCCCAGATTATAGTAAGACTTTCTATGTTTTTTCATTTACTTCCTATGACACAGTGGCAGTAGTCCTGCTTCAGAAAGACAAGGAAAATTTTGATCATCTCGTGGCTTTCTTCAGTAAAACTCTTAGGGATGCTGAAATAAGGTATGACCCTATTGAGAAACAAGCATATGCTCTCATAAAAGCTTTAAAATCATTCAGAATTTATATTCTTCACTCAAAGGTCATCGCATGTGTTCCTTCATCTTCTGTAAAAGATGTTTTGACTCAGCCGGATATTGACGAAAAGAGAGCTAGATGGACTGCAAAGATGACTGAATTCAATATCGAAGTGAAGCCCACCAAGCTGGTAAAAGGTCAGGACCTTGCCAAGATTTTAACGGAGGAAAATCATAAGCTACTGGATATTAATTTCATAGGAGAAGGTTCAGAAAATTCACAGACAGAGTTGGCAACAGAAGGGCAGCATGATAGTCAGCAAGTGGCAGAGCACTTGTCTTCCTATGAATGGTATTCTGGCATCATACATTTTCTGAAAAAGCTTGAAGTTCCTCCTGAACTCAGTTTGACTCAAGCTCAGAGCTATAAAATTCTGCATTTATAATAATCTGTTATATTGGAGAGACCCTGTTGGTTTGCTTCGCAGGTGTTTAGATAAAGGAGAGTCTGTTGAAGTGGCACATCAGTTTCATTCAGCTGTTTGCGGTGGTCATCATTACTGGAAGACTACCGCACATAAGATCCTGAGGGCTGGATATTATTGGCCTTTCCTCTTCTCAGATGTGTGTGCATTCGTCAAATCTTGTGACAAATGCCAAAGATTTACCGGTAAGGAAAAACTAAAATCTTTACCCCTGAGACCTATAGTTGTGAACGGTCCTTTTCATCAGTGGGGTTTAGATTTCATAGGTGAGATAAATCCTTCATCCAGTGGTCAGCACAAGTGGATTCTGGTAGCCACAGATTATTTCACAAAGTGGATAGAGGCGATTCCCACCCGAAATGCTACACACCAGGTAGTCATGAAGTTTCTCTATGAAAATATTTTGAGCAGATTTGGCTATCCAAAAAGGTTGGTGGCAGATAATGCAGCAGCGTTTAAAGCAGAAGGATTGGTAGACATGTGTGAATCAATGGGCATTCAACTTGTACACTCAACTCCTTACTATCCTCAAGGTAATGGTTTGGCTGAATCGTCAAATAAGAGCTTGGTCAAAATCATAAGAAAGCTGTTAGAGGAAAATAAAAAGAATTGGGATTCCAAACTGAAATTTTCTCTATGGGTAGACAGAGTAACTATTAAAAAATCCATAGGAACCTCCCCATTCAAGTTGGTTTATGGGACTGATGCAATTTTTCCTGTTTAGTTAGTTTTTCCTGTGGCTAAGTTCTTTCAGGAAGAGCAGACTGAGAAAAATGACATGGTAAGAAGGATGTTGGATTTGGTGGAACTGCAACAAGCTCGTGAATAGTTAGTGGATAGATTAGAAGCTCATCAGATGCAGATCAAAAAGACGTTCGACATAAAGGCGAAGGTGGACAGTTTTTAGATTGGTGACTGGGTTCTAAAGTGGGATGCTCTTAGGCAGGACAAAGGAAATCATAACAAGTTCGATTCTCTGTGGATAGGCCCTTTTCTTATTTCTCAGGTGCAAAACAACAACACTTTCATTCTGCAGAATCTGGAAGGTGAAGAAATGTTTAGTGGCCCGGTAAACGGGCAATTTTTAAAACTATATTTCGTCTAAGGCTGTGAAGCCTAGACATTGTAATGTTAGTCTTAGTTTTTATTTTTGAATAACTCCATGCCCAATGGAAACACTAGCATATAGTTTAGTTTTTAGGTTCTTTTTCAGGAAAGGCATTGATTCTATGGTTCTTGAAACCTCACAGGGAGGTGTTCATCCCCAATAGGAGCCAGTGTTAACTCCTCAATTAAATTGGTGGATTTATTTGCTTTTTTTTAGGTGATAGGTTGTAACCTCAAGTCATTTTTGAGTTTCTATAGTTGCAAAACTTAGGTTTCGTTTTTCGTCTTAGAAAATAATATGATCCATAAAGTCTTCTTTTCAAAATTTGCATAATTCACTTTCAGCAGCTAACGTGTGTCCAAAAGTTGAGTGTTAGCTATGGAAAGTGGCGAATTTCAGCAGCTAAGGAGCACTTCTCATAAGACTGTGCGCTGTTGAAAGTGGTGAATTTCAAAATGTCCAACAATCAGTTTCACGATTCATGCACTATTGAAAGTGCATACTTTCCGCATCTATGGAGCGGTTTTTACAAGGTCGCGCGCTGGTGAAAGTGAAAAATTTCCATAGCTAAGGAGCAATTCTTAAAAGGTCATGTGCTGAGGAAAGTGAAGACTTTCAACAGCTAACCGGGGTTTTCCACAGGGTCATGCGCTGGTGAAAGCGGCAAGTATGAACAGCTAACAGAGGAATTTTCCACGGGCCATTGGTTGAAGAAAGCGGGAATCACGTGCGTGATATCCATGTCCAAAGGCAATGATGATATGATCATCCCACGTCAGGCAAATCCAAATCATGCACTGATAAGAGTGGGTAATGATGGAAACGCAATTTTGCACGTCAGAATAGGATCGTGACACTAATTCGGCTCAGAAACTCACGTTCCATAATCATGGCATCAGGGATGTCAAGCTCGAATGCAGTGGTGCAGGTACAGAGGATGTATTTCAGGCATGATAAGCATCAAATCAAGTCATTGTTTCCATATCATACCCTGTTCACGAAGGCTTGTCAGAGTTTCAAATGTTTCAAAACAGAGCCGAAGCCCAAAGTGCTTTCAACAACGTAGAACCTCGGCTCGACCAACAGTTGCAAGGATTACAAATTGTCAGGATTTTCAAGTTATAAAATGGTGAGGAAGCACAGCAGGGCTCTACTCAAGAGAGAGAAGGATAGCCTATCCTTTTTACAGACACACCCCGAAGTCCAGAGACATTTTTCAAATGCAGGGTGTATTGAATTTGTGGAAAGGTTGCAAGTCGGTTGCCACCAGTCTACAGCAGAAGCCTTTGCCAAGACTTTCGATGGGAACAAGGCTCGCATCGGGTCCATGGAGATTGTGGTAGATGAAGCTACCATTGCTGCAGCAACAGGCCTACCAAGAACTGGTCAGAACTGGTTTAAAACCACTACTCCCAAGAAATTGGATTTCAGAGTTTATTTGAAAGAGGGGTACAGGCACAAGGCATGGAAGAAGGGTATGCTAGTTTCTTATCTAGACGAAGAATGGTAGGAGTTGTTCAGAGGTATCCAATTGTACATTACCTCAGAGGGCAGGTATGATAAACTTATGATGTACCACTTCAAACTCCTGGATCATTTCAGAGGCAAGACCCTTCTTAATTTGCCTTATTTCCTACATAAAAGTTTGACTAAGGTTTGCAAGAAGATTAGAGCTCAACCCTTGAACATAAAAACTACTCTGTGTCACTTCGGCCTCATAAAATTGATTATCCTGGAGGAATTGAAACAACGGGGAAGGAGCTAGGAGAATTTTCTATTATGGGAAGGTCTTGAAACACAGAACCAGATTGCAAATGAACAGGGAAAGGGTTCAAAGAAAGAATCATCTCCTTAAAGCAGTTCAAGAAAAATAAGGACCTTGCCAAGACCTACAGAAGACAGAATATCTGGAATGAAGCCTCACAGGTTGAAGAGAAAGTTAAACTTTGAGTAGACCACAAAACAGACCACAGAGAAAAACAAAGAGTATCCTACAGAGCAGAGTACAGGGAAGAGAACCAATATACTAAACTTGCCCTATTCAGATTCAGAATCAGAGCAGCAAGATCAATGCCCTGTCACCAAGAGTCCTGAGCAGTCAGTTGAGTGTCCACAGAACTATGAAACCTTCAATCAGACAGAACAGGGAGAAACATCGAAAATGTCCAAGTCAAAGAAGTCTCAGAAAATCAAGCATTTTGAAAGAGGTTATAGCTTAGCAAGAGGTCTTGGAGCGGGTGATTAAAGAAAGGTATAAGAAGTTGTCTGATAACTTCGCCAAGACCAATGTTGCATTTGAAATATTGGATAAGGAAAGTGTTAGAGAGAAGAAGAGGAAGAAAAAACTCACCAAAGACTACAACAACTTGTGGTGGCTTGCTAAACGCCTCAAAAGGTAGATAAGGAGGTTGAAACAAAAACTGAGGCAAAAATCTCATCCAGATCTGAAGGTTCTCACTCAAGTCGTCGTTAATATGCAAGGTGAGAAATCTGAAACACACTAAATTTTGATGAAATCGAAATTTTGGAGGTGAAAACTCATTTTGATCACAATCGGGACTTTCACCAACGCAAAGCTATCATTTTATAACCTGTTAGCTATGGAAAGTGACGGATTTCAACAACTAACCCGCGAAAAATTAAACGATTGCACTGTGGAAAGATGGGAAAGTAATTTTTGAAGCCAAATACACGATAGTTCATTCCAAACAGGTTTTGAAGGGTCTCCGGTGTATCAGTGGGCTATCAGATCGCATGCAAAGGGTTCAGCATCAAATATTCAAGAGAATTTTGCTAACAAATGCAAAACCATTTCCTCAAAATTAAACCATGAACGTTGGGAGATCCAATTGTCAAAGACAGGTGTCCTGCTATTCTTCACCACATTGCAGATATCAGGAGCTGAAGGATGCATGTGGTGTTTTTGGAGATTGAAGACAGTTCGAATTTTAAGTTTAGTTGTTAAAGACTTTATTTTCAAGTTGTTTAGATAGAATTGAGTTGTTTTTATTAAATACAGATCCATGTTTTTAGGCTCTGTAAAAATATTTGTAAGAGGCTATAAAGGCCTATTTTTGATATGAAACTGGGTTCGATTTTGTTTTCTACACGTTGCTACTGTAAGA
>JASDQU011247766.1:69962-85686 GCA_032191745.1 Picea mariana
ACACTGCCTATGTCTGTGCCTGTGCAGTCTTCTCCTTGAGTGTGTCCACTATCTGAAATGCGATTTTGTCACTGATCAATTCCACACACTCTGATTGTGTCTGTGAAATATGTGCCTTGGCTTCCTCTGCTTGTGCCAGGACTTCTTCTACCCTCTCTTGCAATGGTTCCATTTGAGCCTGACACTCATGTTTCTATGTTTGCACAGTGGTGAGATCTGCCTACAATTTCTTCATGTCTTGTGCCCCTTTGACACGCTCTGTGATTGGCATTGTCTTCTACCTCTTCTTGAGGTCCTGGATCACTGCGTTGATCCTTTCTTCTTCCTTGTCCCACTTTTGGACTTGCTTATCCTCTTCTAACTTAGTCCAAAGCTGCACTGCTTTATCAAATAAGTCATTTTCTATGCTGAGCTACTGCTCTATATCCTGCAGCTGCGTTGTTTCTTCCTGCTTCCTTTGCTCCTTCATTGCTCGTGGAGTGGTTGGTGTGATATGTTCTCGGAGATTCTCTATCTCCTTCTGATATTGATCGATTGCCTATGCAATATAATCAATCTTTTCAGTTGTTGTGATTTCATCCCTTTGCACGGCCCGTGGAATCTTCTCGTAAGTTCCTACCACTTTCTGCTCTAGTCCTTTTATGCACTCCCTTTCCTCTCGGGTCTCTAACTTAGCCTGATCATAGACTATTTCCAGTGTGTCCCATTTTTATGTTTCCTTCTGCAATTCGACTAAGTCTTTGTGTGCGTGAGATTGTACCTCATGGTTTACACTAACCTGCAACTTATGTAGTGCCCTGGATGGCATCCATGTCAACACCAATTGGATTTGTCTTAAGTCCTTCAGGCATGTCTACCCCACAATATCATCCATGCACAACATGTTGGGTGTGATGTGGAATTTTGCGTTCGGCTACAGTAATGGATGGACTAGGTATCACTCTTATTCTTCCACTCTCTCATTTGTTTGCAGTGCTGAGGGTTTTGTTCCCCTGCTCTTTGTACTCCCCCAATTTTCTTGAGGAACTGTCACATGTCTACAAGCTCCTCTCGAATCCTATCCCTGTGGTGCGCATTATGGTCAAAATCCTTAGCTAGACAATCCTGGACCCTTCGAGCTATCATCTCTCCATCATCCTCCATGATCATATAATCTGGGGGTGTTCTTTGCACCTTCATCTTCTTGCATGCTCCTCCTATCTGCATGGATGGCCTCTTATTCTCATCTGGTTCCTATGGGTTGGGACTTGGTGTCATCCCGTGCATAGCCTCAGCTTATTTCTTCCACTCTTTGGACGACTGCGTGTTATCCTTCTTCCCGTTATGGGTCCCTATCCTAATTAGCCCTTCGTTTGTTTGTGTTGTTTTTCTCTGGCCTGTTCTTCATTTCTTGGGAACTTGGATTTCCTAAGGATGTGTTTCTCCCTGCCCTTCCTCTTCTTTTGTTGTTCTTTCTGGAAAGTCCTGGGTGAGGACTGGAATCCTCCACTCATATTCCCAATCTTTGATCACCAGATCGATGTCACCCTCTATGATACAGTAGCACATATGTAGCCACTATTTATCGGGATCCTTCCATGCCTATATCCACATTGTATGTCATGTGGCCTTGAAGTTGGTGATGTCCCTATACCGCATGACAGCCTCTGGTGTTATTCTCCACATTTTGCTGATGGCTTCCTGCAGGTCATGTAGATATCCTTCAAATATGGACCCGTTCATCCTTTTGTGCCTCACATCCGATGTGACTTTCAACAATAAGTATCTTACTCCCTGATTCAGCTTGGGTCTAGTGCAAAAAGTTACATACCTTGGTTCCTTCCATCCCATAAAGGCTATTAACGTGATTAGACATGAATAGTGAAACTCTGTGCCTAGATCCTATGCATCCTTGTAGTCATCCAGGAACAATTTCAAGAGGTACGGTGCCCAACTCACTGAGGTGCCTTCGACGCATTGAGCTGCAACTGCGACAACGCCAGTCGAAACTTCCTCCCTGAGACATTTTCGTAGTAACTTACAGGCTAATATTTTCACGTCCAATTGTGCTATGACATCATTGATTCTCTTGATAATGATCCCTCATGTCCCCTTGTCAGTACCATACTTCTTCTTCATCTCTTCTGCTAGTGATTTCTCCCTGGTTTTGTCATCTAGAAACTGCGCTGGATCCATGCCCTAGGATGGCAATCCTGTAATGCTTGTGATAATCTCTACGTCTATAGAGACGAGCTTGTCCAACCATATGTCCCTGCCATGTGTGACTGCTAACAAATTTTTGACGCATGCGCTAGCGTACTGACCTCTGCCAAAATGTGGTAGGTCCACTAGACCTAAAATCCTTGTTTTTTGTAACCCTTTTGCCCATTGGAGTGGCTGGTCAATCAGTTCCCCAACCTGATTCATGCCCACAGTCTCTAAGTATACCCTCTTTGCAATTTATGAAAACTTGTCTGTGTCCATGACATAGTGATTTGAGTATTTGAACTTCCCTATATGACCCAACAGGTCTGGGCCTACCTGTACCCCATGTGGTATACGCAGTAGAATGATTGCTATGAGAGGTTACTTACGAGGTAACCTGGGTACCTGCAACTTGTATTTCTTCGGCGGTGGCTCGAAGTTCCAGTGGCTTCTAGTTGTTCCTCAGAGTACCATTCCGTCTAACCCATTACATATTATACTGTTCCTTCCAGTGGGTTCTCTGAGATAGTGGTTTGAGACTCATCTGGATCAACTATTGCTTCCATATTAATCGTCTTTCCATTGACTCTCGGAGTTGCTTCAGTGATCTCTGGTTGCGCCTCCTTCAGGGTTTCTGTGTTCTGTTTTGATGGCTCCTTCAGGGTTTCTGTGTTCGAGTTCAGCGGCTCCTGTACTTCTACTGGTATATCTATATTTTTTCCCTCCGGTGCTGGCTATTGGGTTTCTTCCACTATTAGTGTGGGGTTCACCAGTGCTGTGTCTGGAGATGGGATTTTTTCGACATTGACGATATACGATGGCTACTGTTCACCTTCTTCCAAATGTACTCGTGACCTGGTTTTAACTCTGGTTTTTCTGGTAGTCTGGCTTGCTTATGCTAGCTTTGGTGGTGCCATGGTGGTGAATGTCAAATGTTTGCTAGGTTTGAATGGTCTCTGCGACCTCTATGAGCTCCTCTCGTGTGTTGTATGGGTATCCCATGAAGCTTGTTGAGGACACTTCCTTAATTGTGGGTTCAATGCACCTTCGGTGGTTTCATAGTTTCCATTACTCTGCCTTGGCGACTCTAGTTGGTGCGATTAATGTGGTGTCCCATCGGTCCTTTATGGTCTTCAACTCCACCTAATACTGTCTTGTCGTACTACTTTTGCCAAATTTCCTTTTCCTGCTTGTTTCCCATTTTGACGTGGTCATTGCCCTTCTCCTCACCAAAGTTTGTGTTCCTACATGTGTGTGCCTTTTCTTTCTCCAGAGAACTGTGTTTTTTTTTTTTTGTACTGCGCGGTGGGTGGTCGACTATCCTTGTACAACTTCAGTTGGTTCACATTGATCATCCCTCTAAGTTTTGCGCCTGATAAGTATCTCAACTGTACATCTCCTCCATCTGTGAAATATTTTACTTCATATGGTCCTAACCAATGCATCCTGATCTTACCTAGGTGATGAAATGATTTGTTGTCATACATCAGTACTAAATCTCCTTCCTTGAAAGTTTTCTAATGGCAATCTTGGTACTAAAAATTCTAATGGCACCATTGCTTCTTGGCCATAGACCAGTTTAAATGGTGTGGTCCCTATCAACTTTTTGCACGTAGTCCTCTAGGCCCATAATACTTCTAGTACCTTGAGGTCACAATCATCCCTGTTAACATTACAGATCTTTGTCAGTGCATTCTCCATAATTTTTTTAAATGCTTCCACTATTCCATTTGCCTGTGGGTGATATGGTGTACTCTTCTGATGATGGACTTCAAACTCTTCAGTCATAGCACTGATAGTGTTGTTTATGAAGTGCGTTCCTTGTTTTTTCATCAAAATTCTTGGGTACCCAAATTGAGTGATTACTTTTTCAAATAAAAAGTGTACTAATGTTTCTATGCTGCAATCCTTTACTGGTGCGGCTTCCACCCATCTTGTTAAATACTCTGTCGCAGTGATAATGTACCTATCTCCTATTCTTTTTGTTGGTGGGTTGATTGTTCCTACAAAGTCTATTTCCCACTTGTCGAATTCCTGCAATGTTACTTGTGGTTGTAATGGAATCTCATCTCTTTTATTGGGTTTACCTACTCTTTGACAGAGATCGCATCTTTGGTAATAATCCTTTGAGTCTCTGTGAATCGTCAACCACCATAGTCCTGCATGCAATACCTTCTGCATGGTAGATTTTCTTGCATAATTCCCTCCTCTTATTCCTTCGTGAGCTTCTACTAATACTCGTGGTATTTCGTGTTCTAACATGTATCTTTGTAAGATGATATCTGCACCCATTTTGTATAAGTGTCCTACAATCAATTGATAGTCTGCATCTCGAACTACCAGGTTTTTCTTTTGCGCAGTGTTATATTCTTGCGGCATAGTACCTGTGCTCAAGTAATGAATGATATCTATGAAGTGTTTATCAACGATTTGGACTGAAAATAACTATGCATCTGGAAAGTTGTATTCTATAGTCATAGGTTCTTCTCCATTTGTGACTCTTGATAGGTGGTCGGGTCCTGCATTCAATTATCCTGGCTTAACTATTACTTCAAATTCAAATTCTTGAAATAGTGGTAACCAATGATAGATTCTCCCCCCCAACACTGGCTTGTTGACTAGGTATTTCAGGGATGAGTGATATGCGAACATCTTAAAGTGTTTCCCCAATAAGTAATGTCTGAATTTTTGCAGTGTGTAGACCATAGCTAGGCCTTCCCTTTTCATAGTGTTATAGTTATGCTTCGATTCTGAAAAATTTCTTCTCGCAAATTCTATCGAGTGATCCAAGTCTCCCTCTCCTGGCTGTGCCAAGAAAGATCCAAGTTCTATGGCTAATGCATCTACATGTATGTGGAATGTCTGCTCACAGTCTAGAAATACTAGTATCGACACAGTGACCATTTTTTCCTTCAGGGTATCCAGACCATGTTGGCACTCATCATTCCACTTAAACTTTGTATCCTTTCTTAACAAATTTTCCATTGATGCATTAATCTGTGCATACCCTTTGATAAAATTCCTGTAGTATCTTGTGTGTCCTAACGTCTCTCTTAGCTGACAGACTATTTTTGGTGCTGGTAAGTTAACAATTATTGCGATCTTCACATGATCTATGAGTAAACCTTGTTTGCATACTATATGGCCCAATAGTATCCCAAATGGTGTTCTGAATATGTACTTCTTTATGTTCAGTGATATCTGGCACTGCCTACATCTTTCTAACATCAGGCGTAATACTTCTACATGGTATTTCAACAAACTGTAGACGGTCCAATCGTCCAGGTATACATCGAGAAACTAGTGGATGAATTCTTTAAATGTGGCGATGACTACTCTGAAGAATATTTTTTGTGCATTCTTCAGTCCAAATGACATGACTGTGTACTGGTAGGATCCCCATTCTGTCGCAAACGTGGTCTTGTATCTGTCTTCTTGTGCTATCTTGATCTGATGGTAGCCTGAGAATCCATTAGTAAATGAGTAAGCTTCATGTCCACCTACCTTCTCTAACACTTCATCTGTGAACAGTGTACGGAATGGGTCATGTAGGCATGCATCGTTCAAATTCCTCAAGTTGACTCATATCATGATGCCTCGTTTCTTGTCCTGCAATACCATCGAGCTTATCCATTCTAATTGTTTAACCAGTTCTATGATTCCGGATTCGAGCATCCTGTCGATCTCATATTTGAATTTCTGCTTATATATCGGGTTCAATCTATATGGTCATTGTCTGATCGCTCTCGCTTCAGGCTTGAGTGGTATCTTCATTTCTCTGAGCTCTCCAACTATACCCTTCATCTCAGTAAATGTTTTGGGAAACAAGTCTTTGTACTTGCACAATAACTCTGTTATGCTTTCCACTGTTTGCTCATCCCAGTAATCTCCAATGCTGGCCATTTTTGGATTCTCAACTGTCCCAATGTTGACTTTATTTACTTTGATCTGCGCAGAAATCACTTTTGATTCTATCGGTGGGAATTCAATATCTCTTTCTCCTTCTGCTTATTCAATCTAAATATCGCATGGATCGTCTTCATATGGTGCTTCCTCTTGTACATGGTAACATGACAACAATTCATTGACTGTTTGTTTGTTCCACTATTGTTCCTCTATTATCTATTCGACTCCTAGTCCTTCAATGAATATCACTCCTCTTATCTATTTGAGAGTTGCATCGATGTTGGGGTTCTCATGCTCGAACGAGAAAGTGACTGTAAAATTATGTTGCAATGTCATGCAGGTTGTAGTTCCTTTACGCAATTCTCGGTCTATATACCATATCGTTGGTATGCCCTCCAAGGTGTGTATAAAATGATGAGGCCATTCCTATGGGGGTGTCATTTTCCACATCATTTTACACTTCTCCAAGTGTTCTGTTGGTGCCCCTTGTCCATCATACTTTTGTTGCTTGTTTTTTTTTTGTTTTGCGCCAAACCTTATGCACAGTAACTGCTTACATTGGTACCAATATGTGATTTTCTCTTTGTGTGCGCCCCACCATATTGCAGGTGTGGCATTGAGTGCTATATCAAGTTCTAAGAGTCTATGATTCTCTAAAAATGCATCTTCATACTGGGCCAAGAATGTTTCCAAATCGTTTATCTCGTGGAAACTAGGTGGTTCCCTAATTTATGTGCCTACCCATCTTTCTGCGTGGTCTATTCTGGCACATCTCCTCATGGATACTTCGTGTAGCCTTTGTTTCCAATTCTCTAAACCGGTATCTGATTTGGTTGCACATGAGGTAATGCTCTGCCAATTGAGTATCCCATCTGTAGTTGGGTTCATGTAATCCTCATCATGGGTAGTTGTTCTGTACAACTGGATTATTTCCTCTAAGTCTAAGCAAGTAGGTTCTACAAACCTCTCTCCTTCTGAGGGATCTAATGGCGTGATGACCCTATATTCTCCTTACTCAAATGTCATTTTCCTAGTCTTTAAGTTAATTATGGCATGGTTTTCAAACGACCAATCCAGACCAAGCAACGTTGGTTAAGGTGTTGTGTCATCCACTATTTCAATGACTTCAAAATTTGCTTTAGTGCGCACTCCATCTAGGTCTATTGTCACTCCTTTCAGTCTACCAATTGGTAGGACTCTGTGTTGGTTTTCCCGTTTCAATTGAACATGTGAATATCCTAATGTGGGATATCCCATGCATTGCCATGTCTTCTTTGGTAACACATTAAATTTAGATGCTAGATCCAGTATGATATCTCCCATGTTGAAATCTCCAATGTTGGCATTCAGTCTGAACTCCCTACTTGTTCTTCTCCTAGTATGTAGGTGATTGACTATTTTTGGTTCTAGTTTTTCTTTCGTCTTGATGCTACATTTTTCTAGTATGTTTTGAAATATTTTCACAGATCATGGATCACTTAATACCTTTAMACATGATTGAAAAAATCCTTTGATTRTACTTACTTGTCCCATGGGTTGCATTTCRTTGGTATGATCCAATAYTGGAGGCATCTCGTACTTTGGTGCTTCCTTATTTTGCTGCGCAGTTGAAGTCGATGCCATGTCTTCCTTATGAAACTCCTGTCTTTATTCCTTAAATGTTGCTTTCTCGATCTATGTGTCGAACTGTTTTCTTGGTTTGACGTTCTTCTTAATCCACTAGTTTTGTACTGATTCTTGTCAAACTGCTTCATTTCCTGTCTTCTCTCCTCCACGAGTAACTATGTTGATGTTTCATCCTTCCTCCCTTGGTTTGGATGAAATCCAATGAACATTATGGTTGTTCTGGTTCCTCTTTTCTTGGATATTTACTAGTAGTGTCGGACATTCCTCCGTATCATGGTCCGATGCGCGACAATACATACAATTCGCTGGTGGAAGTGGGCATTCCCTTGTGTAATGTCTCGGTTGTTGATAATTGTGACATACCACTGGTCCTCTACCTTGTCTGAAACCTTCTCTAGCTTGTCCTCCACCTCTATAGCCTGCTCGATCTCCTCTCGACACCTTATAATGAGGTACCTAATTATACTGTGCGGTATTGTACTGAAGTTGTGTTGTGTTGTACTTCAGTTGCGCATTATTATATGGTTGTTGCGTAGTATTATACTGTTGCTACACAATGTTGTATGGAGCTGGAACTTGATTAAACTATGGTGTGACTTGCCCTGTCATAATTTTTTCCTACACTCTGTATTCATCTGATGTCCTTTCTCGCATCAACTCCATAGTTCTACAATCTTTTTCGTCGTGGCCCACTGACTTGCAAAAGGTGCAATATGAACTCTTTGGGACTGTCTGGTATCTGTGCATCATCATGTAGTGATAAGTGTCATGAACCAGTTTCTTGTAGAATTCTCACCATAGTCCTCCTGTTGGTAACGGATTTGGCATTCCTGCTGCCATAATCTACGCGAACGTCGGACATTCGTTCTTGTGGTGTCCTTTCTTTCTGCATGTGGTACACCAAAAAACTTCTCGTTTGTCCTTGTTATTATTTTGTTTCAACTGAAACGTTAATTTCTTCAAATCCTCCTTCAGTTCTTCGATAACTGGGTCCGTCTGTTGATACTGATTTTCTTCTAGTTGCAGGACTACCTGCAGAGCCTCTGCCTGCTTCTGGAACTTATGTTGTCGCAATGGGTATTTCAAGTGTGGTAGCAACGAGTTGAAAAATAGGTGTCGATGCTACATATCGGTTATGATATACTTCAACTTTCCTTTTAGATGCTTGAATCATTGGTCACTTTTCCAAGTAGATTCTCCAAGTTTCTATCAGATTTATATCATCTCATTCATGTATTGATCCTTTGAGCTTGGTTTCTGGAACTCATTTATCAGTAACATATTAATGTATGTCAGTGTCCTTGTCATCCCAGGGGCACTGTTTGCATCTAAACTCATGTACCAGTCTAGTATGCGGCCTCTTAGCATAGTATATAACTGCACAAGTTTGATATCTTCATCGGTGATATGCTTTTCTTCCCATATCTTTGCACAAATGAACAAGTGTTTCTCAGGGTCTTGTGCTGCTTCCCCTCAAAATTATGGTAACCTGATGGTGGGATCGTGTCCTGCCATTCTGAACACTGAACTACTACCTCCACATGGTGTAGATACTTGACTAGTGCTACCTGAATTGGCTCCTCCAGTTGTTGTTCCTTTTGTAGGTGTACTTCATGTTGTCTGACTACTTCTAAACTTCGGTTTTCTAAACAATGGTGTTCTATTTGGTGTATTAGTCACACATGGGTTTATGGGTTCCACACTGACATTAATATGGATAGGATTACTACCTTCTCTTCCCATTCTTGGCCATATTGTCTTCCTCTCATATGTTATGTCCAGGATTTCCTCAATCTGCTCCATAGCCACAAGATCCTCTACCTCTTCCTCATCACTCGCCAAGCCTTCCCTCATGGATACACCTCTCTTCTTGGTATTCATATTGTATTGGTAGGATACTCCGCTATGCATCTTTCCATTTTTCACCATGATATTCTTAATCTGGTCATCGTCCATCATAATCGAGTCCAAGGGTTCCTCCTTCTATCCCTTATCCTTTCCTCCTTCAATTTCTCCTCTTCCTGTCAATGCTTCCCCCCTTCCCCCATACACACAGGGAAGTTTAGATTTTTGAATCCATTGTCAGTACGCCTTTGTTATATAGTAGTATCTTAATAGAAGTATACAATGATAGAATGTACCTTCCTCAAGGTACGCATAGAAAATATTTCTCTGTTGTGTTGTACCACTTTGTTGTGTCGACTGTGAACTCTGTTATAAAACCTACCACAATACTGTCAAGAAAAAAGTCTACTGCGCGGGTGATTTTGTTGTTCACCTGCTACAACTGCTCAATCTGTACTAGGGTCCACTCTAACTGTCAAATCTGGTTTGTCACATGGTTATCCTTCAACCTTAGTATCCACTCCTGCAATAGATGTGGAAAATCGTAGAAAAAGACTTCATGCAAATCAATAAACACGTATTTCTCAAGATATTTGTGGGGTGCTACTCTAGGGTTTCTATTGTATTTCTGTAAAAACTCTAGCTCTTTTGTCTTTAGCCAAATTTCAATATCTTCTTTTTTGGGATTCCATGGTCTCAACATCCCCTTCTAATGGCTCAGGGATTTCTTCTTTTATTTACTCCTTTCTTGCTCAACCTATCTCATCTACTCAGTCCTCTCCTACTCCTACCAACGACAATGAAATCATTTGTTGGTTATTGTTCTTCTTACTCTTCTATTCGGTCTGATTTTATTGACCCAGGGTTCATGTCTATTCGGGTTTCCAACAAATCCTCTAAAACTATCGGCCCTCTTGGTAAACCAACAGGAAACACAACACACAAAATGTACTGTGCAGTCTCACCTGAGATATCGTTAATGGGTGGTTGTAAGACTCATGTGTTTACAACCTAGGATTGAGTATGAGATATGAGAATTGTATATTGAACCATTATTATAACTGTAAATGCAATATACTATCATTTGTGACTAAGCAGGGCATATAACAACTCATTTATTAAGCATAACAATAACTACTGAAGACAATAAATATATGCATGCATTCATCACATAACATAGGTGTTACCATGGTTCACCCCCTCCTAGGCTATGTCCACAAATATTTGGCTCTCAGCTCTTTTATTATAGTATTTCCGCATCTACAACGTCGCGCGTTTACAACTCTTCTTAGTCAAGTAAGATATATATGAGGCAGACTATATCACACCAGGCTCCTTAGCCCGTGATCTAACCCTCAAGATCTACCCTCCTACGTCTTCTCTAGCTCAAAAGCTTACACAAAATAGATTGTACAACAAAATATTACATATCTCATCAACTCATCCATAACTAAAAACAACAACAACAATAATATGAACCCCCTATGATACCTAAGTATCTATATTTATACGCTTATGGATCTTCATCCATTATAATGCGTTACCAAAACCCTAACCCTACCATTGTTATGTCTTCCCTGCATGCGCACGTGATGTTGTTTCTTCCAGCTATCACTTTCCTCATGCATGCTTTCTTTCCCAAAAATGCCTTTCTTTTCCCTTTTGGCATGCCTCCAACACACATAATTATTTTCTTATATATCAAAAGAATACATTCATTAGAAGGACCAAATTCTTGATTCTCCATATACAATTGGAATGAGGCTCCAACCCCCTATTCTCAGGATACAAGCTAAATGAAGCTACAACTCCCTGAATTCTCTAGCTCCAACCAGAAGGAGGCTACAACCCCCTGAGTTCTCCGAATCCAACCGAAAGGTGGATACAATCACCTATCATTGCCCCATCCAACCACATTGAAATATAAATGTAGACTAATTGTCGCTATCACAAACTCTGCCTCTGTCACCTCTGTCACTCTGTCTCTTTCACTATCACTTTGTCTTTTTCATTGTCACTTTGTCTCTGTCACCATCATTGTCTCATAAACTGTATCTTCTAATCAAAAAGCTAAAACCCGTACCATACCATGCATCAACTGTATACCAACATGCATACTATATCATGCATCAATCATAAATCAATAGTGAATCATGAACTAGATCATCAACCATGTGTAACTTGTACCATATACCATACTATCAACCACATGAAAATCTATACCATATCATCAATGTAGTATATCAAAGAACCAATGAATGTCTCTCATGCATATGCCACCATACAACATGAATATGCCTCAACCATGTACAATCAAATCAAAACTATGAACTATAAGAACCGTGTCAACCATATAAATACAACACTCATCCAATCAACCAAGATATACCATATCCAAATACCTAACCAACCATACCAAGTATTCCTCAAGAATACACCATATCATGACAAGAAGTAAGCATCAAAACAAGTATACTACCATACCAATACCTCTGTAGATGACCTGAAACTCTGAGATGTTGACCTGTAGACTTCCTTCATAGTTCAATGACCTCGTACAAACATTTACTCAATCATTCATGAGCCTTTTTACAGATACACAACTTTCTCTTCTACTACCCACGTATATACACATTTTTCTCCATTGTAGCCCACGTACATATGCTCCCTTTATGACCCAAAACCCACATATACCTCAGAAACTAGGGTTTGTTACAACTCTGAAGCTTTCACCTTTGACCTTCCTTTTCTACCTTAAAAAATGACGCTACAACCTTAGCAAAAAGATCACTATATCACAAGAAAGATAAGAAATGAAAAATTTGTGAGTGTAATTGTGAATGACTCCTTGAGTTGTATTTATACTTGTGTTAGGTAAATCCTTTCCTTAATTTAGGGATTCTAGGGTTTTTTTGTTACAACAAATTTACCCTTTCATTAAGGACTTGTAACCAACTAGGGGCTTCATGAATATTTCTTCGGGGCTTAAAACTTCACAAAGGCATATCTCCCTAACCATGAGGAACTATGTGTCACGACAAGTACTATCCATTTATGAGTGTCTTACATGCATTTAGTCTATCCATCATGTCCATATTCCTCATTCAACTTCAGGTACCGAAACCACACCAACGAGGCTTCTTCAAGGGTTGACATCAATGAAAACCAAACTATCAACAATCTCCCCCTTTGGCATTGATGGAAACACTTGGGCATGACAATATCTATGCCCATACTCCCCATATGACCATCACTCCCCCTTGTATACATGCTTCTCTCTCTCTGTATCCATGCCTTGTTCTATCTCTCCCCCTTTTAAATCAATGGAAAAGGGTAATCCTCCTCTTGGGGCTGCTCCCCCTATGTATAGGCTTTTGCTATCTCTATTGACCTTTCTCTTCATGGTGCTTCCTCGTGTAACTCTCTGATGTGTATGAAAAAAAATTAAAATAATTATTTACTTGAACTCATTAAGACTTTTTTTTCTCTCCCTTTGGAATGTTAAGTTTGATGTCATGTGGATCACTGTGGGGTAGAAACTACTCCAAGTTTTTGTTGCAGATACTCAAAAGTTTCCATTGAAAGCAGTTTGGTGAAGATATCTTCTATCTGCTCTTTTGTCCCAACATAATCTATCTTGACGTTCTTCTCTGTATCATGTTCCCATAGAAAGTGATACTTTTGGAATGTGCTTCGTCTTAGAATGCATCACTGGATTCCTGGATATACTGATGGCGTTGGTGTTGTCACAAAATATTGAAATGGGATAATCACACTTTAATTGTATATCTTGCAGATTTTTATTCATCCAAATTACTTGAGTACAACATGATGTTGCTACAATGTATTCTGCTTATGCTATAGACAAAGATACTAATGACTCTTTCTTTCTTAACCATGATACCAGACACTCACCCAAGTAGAAAGATGCTCCACTTGTACTTATTCTATCATCAACTAAACCTTCCCGATATACATCTATGTACGCAACAAGGGATATATCCTTCCCTTTTGGATACCATAATCCAAACACTTATGTACCTTTGAGGTATCTGAATATCCTCTTTGTTGCCATAACATGTGATTCCTTTGGTGCTTCTTGAAACCTTGCAACCTATCCAACTACCTGCATCACATTTGGTCTAGAAGTTGTTACATAGAGTAAACCTCCAATCATCAATCTATACTAGCTCTGATTTGCATCCTTAGAATCATCATCCTTACTTAACTTACAACTGGTCTGCATAGGAGTATGATTGGTTTTCAATCTGTCATTCCAAAATTCTTCAACATTTCTCTGATATACTTGGTCTAAGAGATAAAGATACCTTTGTTGCTCTAACATATCTAGAGACCCATAAAGAAAGACAAATATCCAAGCAAAGACATCTCGAATTCATTCTCCATGTCTTTGGAAAATTTCTGACTCATCCTATCATCATTACTTCCAAACATAATATCATCAACATAATTTCAATTATCATAATACTATCTTGATTTAACTTTATGTAGAGATTGTTATCTGCATTTCCTTTATTGAACCCTTGTTGTTATAGGTATCTGTCCAATATTCAATACCACATTCTAAGGGACTTCTTGAGACTGTATAAGGCCTTCTTCAACCTGCAAACATAATTTTCCTTCTCTGACAACTGGAATCCTTTTGGCTTCTTAATGTATACATCTTCCTCTAGATCTCCATTTAGGAATGTTGATTTCACATCCATATGATATACTTTAATATTTTTGGAACATGTATAAGATAGGATCAATCTGATTTCTTCCATTTTGGAAATTGGGGAAAATGTCTCTTCAAAATCTATACCTTCAACCTGAGCATATCCTTAACATACCAATCTTTCTTTGTTCCTGGTAACCTATCCATCCTTGTTCAACTTGTTTCTAAAGACCCATTTTGTACCAATGGCATTCTTGTTTTCCAGTCTTGGAACTAGTTCCCATGTATCATTCTTCTCTATTTGATCTAACTCTTCATCCATATCTTGTATCCAGTGTTCATCCTTGCTGGCATCTTAAAAAATGCTCAGATAAATAGTAGATAGTAGTGTTAGATGTTGTTGTTCTGCTGAGCGGATTCTTCTTCTAGTTTCAACTCGTGCATATTTATTCCCAATAATATGTTCTGATAGATTATTTTTCTGCACTAGTCTTCTAGGTGTCTTTGGAGATGCTTGAAGATCCAGTTGTTCTTGCTTTGCTTCTAGATTCTCTTCTTCTTCATCTAATTCTTCATCTACTTATTCTTCTTTCAAATTTTCTTCCTGATCCTATTCCACTAAATATTTGCTAATTTATTTTATCTTTCATCCATCTATCTCATCAATCATCACATTGATGATTTATACTATTCTGTTGAGTCTTATATCGAAGCATTTGTATTCTTTCCTTTTTCTTGAGTACGCAACCAATATTCCTTTTTCAACTCGAGAATCAAAATTTCCAAATATGCCATCTTCTCTTTTGATGTATCATTTTCTTCTGAATATGAAGTGCTTCACATTTATTGGTATTCCTTTCCATAACTTGTAACGAGTCTTATCACTGTTATTTCCAAGCATCCCTCTATTCTGGATGTGAACTACTATATGTATTTCTTCTACCCAAAATACATTTGTTAACTTGGAATCCATTAACATGGTTTTGGCCATTTCCTGTACTGTTTTGCTTTTCCTTTCGACAAATCCATTTTGTTGAGGTGTCCTGGATACTAAGAATAGCCTCTTTATCCCATGCTCACTGCAGAATTCCATGAATTACTTTGATGTAAATTCTCCTCCATTGTATGATCTCAAACACTTGATTTTCAACTTTGTCTCAGTTTCAACCATCTCTTTGTATGTCTTGAAGTTTTTGAATGCCTCTGGATTCTTATTTAGAAAACAAACTGTAGTCATTCTTGTGTAATCATCAACCAATAGCATGAAGTACTATTCATCTTTCATTCTATTTGTTCTTGTTGGTCTAACTAGATCAATATGTGCAATCTCTAGTGGTTTTTTGTGGAATACTCCTTTGACTTGAACTTTGTCTTGGTCTTTTTTCCCTGTATATAGTGCTTGCATAGAATGTTTGTTGGCTTCGCGATCTCAATCATTTCTCTTACTGCTTCCTTTTTGATGACTTTGAAAATATTATCAAAATT
>JASDQU011247769.1:24330-34382 GCA_032191745.1 Picea mariana
CAACAACCTGTTGCATAGACAACACAACAATTATAAGAACGGTTGCAGGTTAAGGATGTGACTGACAAGCAAAACAAAGACGTAGAGGAAGAGAAGGATGTGCACCAAGAAGTAGGTCGATCGAAAATGACAGTGAATACAAAGATAAAATAGATGGTACAAATATCATCATGCAAACGTAAAGAAGTAACACTAACACTACCATGCATACTCGAAGGAGTGAATATCCCTCCTAGAATTTTAGGATGTGTGGATAAAATGAGATATGCATACCATGATATTACAGACAAGGACAAGTATCCTGAGTTTGCACCACAAGTCTATATGGAGAGAAAAGGAACAAGTCCATTAGGGGTTCCCATTTTGGATCCCAAACAATGGATTGCAGGATTGTATAACACATGTATCATGAACTTGTTGGAAATTCCCTACTTTGGGAGAGACAAATAGGTAATTGTATGTGTTAAATAGTTGCTGGCACTAGTGAATGGAGGTATCCTATGAATGGACATTCCGATATCAATAACTAAAGTTTTAATTGTAGAAATCATAGGTCTACCAACAAATGGAGAAAACCCAAAACATTATTTGGATGATAATACGAAGGATAAATCCTTGGTAGAGGAAATGAAGAAGACATATGACACTGAGAGAGGGTCCCGAGGAATAATAATCAACAAAATCAATGAACCTATGACAAGGTTGGTGACAAAGATGATGGCTTGTAAACATTTAAGGAAATGTCACAAGGAAGAAGCACCTAGATGAGTTATAGCATTATCCGCACAATGCGCAAAGGGGAGTCTACTTAGTTGGACACCCTATTTACTAAATTTGGTTTTGGATGACTGCAAGGATGCACAGGATTTTGGGACATAGTTTCATTATGCATGGTTGATTATATTGATAGATTTGGTGGGTTGAGAATAATCCAAATACAACGACTTTTACCCAAGTCTATGGAATTTCTACGCAACAAAGTATACAACATTATGGAAAACATCAGATGCAAAAAAAGGAAAGGAAAATGCCCACATATTTTCTATGTAGTATGATGTGATGTAGGAAAATATAGCCAATACATGGAGGATACCACTAAAGGTAGTAAGGGAGAATCAAGGAATAACATATTTTAAGGCTTCTAGACATAACATGTGGATCCAGGCCAAAAGGGATCCCAATAAGGAATGGTTATAATTGAGATATTGTGTTATAGGAGAAGAAGTGCAGTGGGCCATGAAGGAATGTCATGAATAATGGAACACCCCATTAAATTCTAAGAAGGTATCAAAAGGTAAACAATAAGCATAATGTATCCCTTCATGGAAATCAAACAATCCAGCAACGAATGCAATAAAGGAAGTAGAGAATATGAAGGAAACAAAGGGTAGCACAACAATTAGGAAGCCAAGGAAGAAGCAGCCTATTCCAAAGCCTTTAGTGCAGGAGAAGGACCATGCAGAAGTAACAAATGGAGGAGCACAAAAGGATAATAATGTCCCTATGTTAGAAGAAACAAGAGGTGGAGATATCCTAGACATGGACATCCCAGGTACAATAGCGTAGACAGAGACACTGCCCATGAAGAGGAAATTATTGCAGGAAACAGGCCAATGAAAGAAGATGAAGGTGCATAAGAGCATCCATGAACTCACATTGATAGAAGATGATGCAGATTTAGTCACCGATAAAGTAAAGGACCACACAAAGAGGTGTGGTATGATGATGAGAAGAAAAGGGAAGAGATAATTAAGAAGTTGATAGAGGTTAAGGACACACTGGAACAACTACAACTTACTACGATGTAGAAGAAATAGTAGGTGCAACAACAATAGACTGCTGAGGAAAAGACAGTTCCATCACAAGAGACTGTCCAAATCATAACGTTGGGGAATGAAATTTTTTTGTATCACTCATGACATGTTGCAGGTTGATGAGAAGAAAATGTAGAAACAATTGAATGACATATATCAATTGGACTTGGAACTGCCCAAGGTTCCAACGAAGGCTTTGAATAAAATTCAAGTCAGTGTCACACAGGAGATTCAATCGAGGGCCCGAGCATATGTGACATGTTTACAACTGGCCAATGAATTAAGTCAAACACTGAAGATGTCAATTAATCAGGTACAATTTGAGAGGGATGAATGGAAGCAATGCACTAGCCATATAGAGCAGCATATAGAAGAGGTGTTCAAAACTATTGCTAAAAACACACAACAGGATAATGTACATATGGAGGGTAATATTGAGAAGATAGTGCATGCTATGGAGGCTTATAAGATCCAAATTACAAAGTTGATGGAACTCATATCACCAAGCACCCCACTAGAGGTCAGAACACAAATGGAGAAGGAGGTGACAAGTCATATGGAAATCATTGCACAAATGATTTAGGAAATCACAAAGATATATGATACGAGCACACAATTATGGAATAATCTCCAAGAGGATGATAAAATTTAGGAGTTAGAACAAAAGGAAGAAGGGTTAAATACTGCAATACAAGAACTTAAGAAAAAGAAAAAGACAATGACCATCTCGAATAGGCTGAAGAGTGCACAGGAAATAAATAACTTATAGGCAGAGTTGAAAATTATACAAGTAGAGAAACAATCAAGGCAAGCTCAATTGGAGCCACTGCAAGAAGGGGAGAACAAATGTTGAATGATATTAATGAAGCTAAGGGTCATATTGAAAAGGTTGGATTGGAAAGTGAAGAATTGATGAAGGATAATATCACTGTGTAGACTGTGGAGTCTGTAGTAGAGAAGAGAACACAAGTAAAAACTTGAGTTGTAGAAATTTTAGGCAAGTTCCACACACTGGAGAAGTTAGTGAAAAATTAAAACACTTCCTGAGTGGTTCAAGACGAGCCACAGGTGAGTGTTGGGGGCCTATTGGCACAGGAAATTTTGAGGGAAATACATAGTAATTATTGAAGACAATTATAAAATGGACCAGAAAAGGAGTGCACACCAGATAATAAGGCAAAGCAATGCGAGGAAGTAGGAAAGTAAAAGGAACAAATGAGGTAGTGGATCAAATGTGCGTATAGGAATTCAAAATGTGGACAAACCTAATCTAGTTAGGTTTAGGGTTTTGGTAATTATTGTAACGGGTTTTAACCCATTTTTGTAGTATAAATATGTATTTGGAGATCTAAGGAGATCGAGTAGTTAATGGTGAAATATTTTAGAGATCTTAGAGGCAATTTTTGGAGTCACAGATAGAGATATGACTAGATAGAGTTTTTGCAGAGAAATGGATTGTAATTTAGGGTAAGGTCGCAATATGTGGAGCTTGGTGTGACCTTGTCATCCTCATGTCATGTACATGTGCACTTCATATGCACTTTTGATGTAATGCACCCAATGCAAAAACTTGATGAAGAATCATAAATAAGTGAAGAATGTTAGATATTTTTGGATGTAGCCCAGGGGGGTGAACCATGGTAAAAATATGTGTCTCTGTGTGGAATGTTTCTTTTATGTCTTGCAATGGTTTACGGTGAATAGATCTATCAGTAGTAAAATGAAGCGGACACTAGAATATTTCTGATATTTACTGCAAAATAAATTTAAATGAATGGAATTTGTTACATAATGGTTGATTTAGATATTATGTTGTGTTATAATAATATATCCGATATATGTTGAAGTAGAAATTATGTTTGACATCCCCAAAGAAACATCCCTTCCACAATTGTAGACATTTGGGTCTTCTAGTCACCCATAAGCCATCTCGGGTGAAACTTCATCATGCACTTTGTGCACAATGTTTTCTTTTGGTCTCCAGAAGGGAAAATAGTTTTCAAGGTTATGTTGGAAACATAAAGTAGAACCTGGGTCAGCCCAAACATATCCAACATTTCCTATCAGCAACATATCATCCACATACAAGACCGAATAAATAACATGATCACCAATTAATTTGAAATACACATAGTGATCTTCTTTGATCCTTGTGAGTCCAAGTCCCAACATATAAGTATCAAAGTTTTGATACCAAATCCTTGGTTATTGATTTAACCCATACAATGACTTTTTTAGCCTACATACTAGCCTACATACTAAATACCACATCTCGGATATACACTACCTTCTTATTTTCTGGGTTCCAAAGATTATACCCTTTAATACCATCTTTATGCCCAATAAAGATACACTTTTTGTCCTTTTTATCTAGCTTACTCTTGTTTTCCTTTGGAATGTGAACACATGCTTCACAACCAAATACCTTGAGATGTGTGAGAGAGGGTTTCTTACCAATCCATACCTCATGTGGATTCTTGTCATCCAGTGCTGATAAGGGTGATTGACTAACCATGTAACATGAAATACTCACTGCCTATGCCTAGAATTCATGTCTTAACCCGACACCACTGAGCATGCACTTTGATTTTTCCATCGGCATCCTATTCATCCTTTCTATAACTCCATTATCTTGAGGGTTATATGAATTAATGTTCATCCTTTCTATACTTGATACAGGATCTTTTCATCATGACTTATAAAGAATTACATTAAATGAGCATAAATTAAAGTGCACCATTAAATAAGGGAAAACTCAAAAATGAAGAGACATAAGCATCAGATTTGAACACAAAAAACTTGATAACAGAGTTCATCCTTGGTGGACTATGTCTTTGGGTCTTTCTCTCAAATGGGTAGGCTCTTTCATTAGCTCAGCAAAATAATTTGGCAAAAGACATAAGTATACCACATCCTGAAATCAAGATGCATAAATAATAATCAGATCAAATAAAAGATAGCACCACTAAATTCATGGCATCGAATTACCCAAAAATGACTCTCTCCATGCCTCGATCTGACTCTGGCACTCCCATGCACAAGAAGAATTCCATCTCGATTTCCATGCCCTCTGCAGCCTACAATAATGGTAATCCTTTCCTTGTAAATTGTTCTCGTAGTCGTACAGTCCGCGCCTCCCCCTCTGGTTGGGCGAAAACCTGGCTTAAATAGTAACTGGGTAGACATAGTTAGCAACGGGTCTGTTAGGTGAGTTGGTTGTCTGAACTAAAGTTAAGGTGTTACATATGGGGGAGGTCTTGAGGTCAAACTCACGGGCCTCCCCTTTTGGATGTTTGTTATAAACTCCACTAAATTTGGATGTCCGAATTCTAACTTTGGCGGATGTGCCAGATATGGCGGGACCTCCGACAGATTTGGCAGGGGTCTGTTTTTATATATATTTTTTATTTTCAGTCACAGGCCCTCCTTGGGCATTTCAGGGGTGCCACATGGCTCTGTTTGATTGGGCCATGTGGCATCCTTGGATTGGACCACCTAGCTTCTGATGTGACCTAAACATCAACTCCATACAGAACACATGGCACCTTTTGGGTGGTGCCATGTGGCATCACCTGTGGGTGCCACATGGCACTTTTGTACTGGTTTGAATGGAGCCCTACAAATCATATTAGAGGGTGACATGTGGCAGCCTCTGGTGCTACCACATGGCATGTTGATGTTAGCATTCGTCATGCTGAAATCATCCTGTGATTTTAGCTGCTGACATCAGTAGTATAGATGATGATGTGGCCCCTGTTGACTTGCCCCGTTTGACCACAACTTTGACCTCGAATATTTTTCAATCCGTAAATCCTTTTGACAAGATGTTTGTGTAGTTAGAAAGATTGCAAAGTTATTTTCACGATCATGCCATTTTTATTGAGTTTTGGGAACTTTGATTTTTTTCCTTTTCTCTATCTGTTGGAGCCATTATGAGCGTTCTAAGTTTCCTCTGTGAGTTTTGAGTTGTTCTTAGCCTTCTCTGGATCCTTTTGGATAATGCCTTCCCACCGAGAGATTTTTGGACCACCAAAATCTTTCATTAATCAACATGTAAGTGAGGGAAGAGTTCCCTCAGTTTTTCCTTCTCAATCCACTTTGCCTTGCTTGGATGTGTTCCTTTTAAGCCTACTCGATGATAATCAACATCACCCCTGCGTGAAGCCCTCATCCTCCTGTCCAGGATGATATATTTCTGTAGCTCATCCAAGTACTCAGGTGCAAACTCATCAACCAAAGGTATTGAAACTTCATCATCTCGATCCATGATCATTGGAGGCTCAAAAAGTTTCAAGTTCTCAACATTCACAACTAAGTAAATCTGCATGTAAGGTGGAAGATCCAGACGAAAAGAATTGGTACCAATTTTCTCCAATATAGTGAAGGGTCCATAACAAATGCACTTGAATTTCTTGCCTTGAACCTTCAATCTCTCCTTGCTGATGTGAAGTCATACCTGGTTTCCAACCTGGAACTGATGATCAACCCTGTGCTTGTCATTCCGATCTTTATACTATGCTTGACTCTTCTCCAAATATTCCTGTACTTCCTGGTGTATCTTTTGGATCCCTAGATGAACTTGTAGGCTCTGTCCTCTGTTTGTTCTTCATTCACATCGACATCTATCTCGTACATCAAGTACAAAGGANTTTCTATTGGTCTGAGGATGGAAAGCAATACTCCTCTTTAATTTGGTGTCCATCATTCTCCACAAGATAGTCCAAAAGCCCCCAAGGAATCGAGTATATCGATCCGAGACGATGGATGTGGGTAATCCAAAGTGAACCCAAACATGCTGAAAGAAGTGATTAATAGTCTGCTCATCAATGATATTCTTTTTGCATGGCATCAAGATACACATCTTGCTGAACCTATCCACTATAACATACAAATAATCATGATCCCCTTTAGTCATTGGTAAAGCCCCTACAAAATCCATGGAGACACTTTCCCATGGATTGGATGGAACAGGAAGTGGTGAATATAGCCCCAGTTTTCTATTAGTGGGATTACAAGTAGAACACATCACACACCCCTTTACATATTTAGTTACAATTTCTTTCATTTGAGGCCAGTAAAAAAACCTCTACAAATGAGCCATAATGTTTCCTACCCCAAAATTCCCAGACATAAGAGAAGTGTGAGTTTCTCGTATTACATGGACTCGTTCATTTGTAGGAATACACAGATTTCCAAGATGGTAGAGTAATTTTCCCTTTAGAAAATAGTTATTTACCTGTGCACCAAGAGTTAGCTTCACATATACTTACTTAAAATATTCATCTATGGAATATTGTTCTACATAGATATCATGAGATAAAAAAGTATTCTTCAAAACAATAGAAGCAACAATAGGAGGTCTAGAAAGAATATCAACTACCATGTTACTTGTACCCTTTTTGTACTTGATTACCCAGTGAAATTGTTGTAGAAAACCCATCCACCTGTAGTGTCGAGATTGTTGCAATTTGGTTTGTGCTTGAAGATACTATAAGGGCCGGTGATCTGTAGGTATGATTGTTTCATTCCTTAACAAGTAGTGTTTATCATATGTAGGATAGTTAACAACAACTTGGTTAAAAGTTTCAGAGTGGTAACATATAGGCTTACGATATTGTATCAATACTGAAACCATGGCGTATCCATTGGCATCTATCTAGATCTTAAAAGGTTGTTGAATATTCGACAGTGCTAATATTGGTGCGGTACTGATCTTCTCCTTCAAAATGTTGAAAGATTTTTGTTGTTTTCCTTATCACTGAAAAGTGTTCTTCACACTTGTTAAGGCATGCAAAGGAGATGCTATAAAGGAGAAGTTAGGAATCAATGTCCTCCAATACTGGACTAAACCTAAGAAGCTTCGAAGTTCGATTACACTTTTTGGCTTAGGCCATTTTAAAATTACATCAATTTTGGAAGGATCAATTTTCAATTGTCCTCCCCCTACAATATGACCTAAGTACACAAATGCATTCTTTCCAAATTCACATTTAGACAGTTTTACATACAATGTTTCCCTTTGAAAAGTATCCAATACTTTCTTTACATGGCTCACATGCTCATCCCATGTCCCGCTAAAAACAAGAATGTCATCTAAATATACAATCAAAAAGTCATCTGGGAAAAGCTTGAATAGATCATTCATCACACACATGAAATTTTTCGGAGCATTACAAAGCCAAAACAACATAACTAACCACTCAAACAATCCTTGTTTGGTTTTAAAGGATGTTTTCCATGCATCCTGTTCTGCGACTTTGATTTGATGATATCCACTGCGCAAATCAAACTTAGTGAAATAAAAAACATTCTTCAATTGATCAAGTAAATCATCTATGCAAGGAAGAGGGTATCGATTTTTCACCATGATTTTATTTAAAGACCGAAAATCAACACACATTCACCATGTGCCATCCTTCTTTGGCACCATCATGATCGAAGTACAACAAGGAGATGAACTGGGCCTGATGAAACCTTGATCCAATAAGCCCTGTTCTTGCTTCGTGATCTTTGTCATCTCCACAAGTGACATCCTATACATGCCCACATTAGGAAGAGTAGAATCCTGTTGAAGATGTATCTCATGTTGGATTTCCCTCTTAGGAGGTAATCCATCTAGTTTCCAAAAAATATCATCCTACTTAGAAACAATCAATTAATTCATTTTTATGAGATGGATCACATGCTTGGAAAGCATCAGATGTCCCGACATATTTCTCTTTGACGACCATGTGTACATATATATTATTATTGTTTATGAGTCTTTTCATTTTTCCTACACTAAGAAGTGTTGTATTTACCCTCATGTTGTGAGGTCTAACAATATATTCCAATACCCCTTTAGTAAGGTAGTATTTGTTCTCATGACGAAAGAAGACTGCTTTTCTATCATAAATATAAGGACTTCCCAACACTATGCCACATATATCAAAACAAGTGTTGTATTTACCCTCATGCTGTGAGGTCTAACAATATATTCCAATACCCCTTTAGTAAGGTAGTATATTTTCTCATGACGAAAGAAGATTTCTTTTCTATCATAAATATAAGAACTTCCCAACACTATGCCACATATATCAAGTGGTACAACATCGAAATCCACTTCATCAATTAGTTTTGAAGCAATAGCAAATCTAATCCTACATTGTTTGGTGACATCAAGTTTTTATTTATCACATACCCAACTAAGAAGATAAGGCTTTAGATGTGGTTTCGTTTCAAGACCCATCTTCTTGACAAGTGCTTCAGATATTAAGTTTACTTGGGAACCTAGTTCAAATAATGTATCTATCTTAGTATGTTTAGATACAACTCTTATGTGAAATAACTCATTCTTGTTTCATTCATCAATGTGAGATTCATCATTGGAACTTGAACTAACATGAAGATAATATTTACCTTTTAATGCAACCACTATGATCTTTCCTTCATCTCATGAATCTGAACCAAGATCTTGCTGCACTGTAGAAACAGTCTTTGTCTTCCCCTTTCCACCAAACTATTTCAATTTATTTTCTGGATGCAGTTTCCAACAATGTTCTTCATTGTGACCTCTCTTCTTGCAATGAGTGCAATATGGTTTTCCTCCTCTCATTAATGTAGAGGTCTTCTTGTCCTTCCTTTTAAAATTTTTAAAAGTATTTTGTGGGAAATTGGAAGGTTTCTTTGTGGGATCTTCTTGAACATGTTTCCCCATGTTCTCAAGGTGAGTGTCTTGCACACAAACTTCGTCAAGATTAGTGGGGTTAAACAAGAGAAAAGTATGATGAATATAACTATGAAGTGCACAAATTTACTTCATTAAAGTTTCATAAGAATCCAAAGGAATGTTCAATGCAAGAGCTTTCCTCCTAAATTCTTCTTTGAATATGTTCAATGCAAGCGATTTGTTCCTAAATTCTTCTGTGAAACTTTGTACAATTTGAACTTTACTTTTCCTTAAAGTTTTCCATTCCATCATTGCTTTATGTAAATACCCTAATGGATAAATATGCTTCCTTATCGCTGATTTAAATTCCAACCACGAGGAAAGAAGATTACCACACTTACTTCTATCCTGAAGCTTTCTCTCCCACCATACGAGAGTGGTGTCTTCCAACCAAAGAGAATACAGTTTCACTTTAACATCCTCTTCATCAATATTATGGACACTACAATACACTTCAACCTATCGGATCTAATTATCTATCTTTTCAGGATTAACATCTCCATTAAACATAGGTAAAGAAAATTTTACAT
>JASDQU011247770.1:7476-18666 GCA_032191745.1 Picea mariana
ATTAGGGCTACTATCTTATCCTTTCCAAAATGTCCTACCAAACCACTAATGTGAAGTTATTTGATAATATTTTCTCTCATACAACCAATTGGATTGCATAGTTGTTTTCCTTTGAAGATGTATCCATTTTGCATAAAATATTCACCCAGAGTAAGATCCATGTTACCAACGACTAGATTCTCCAACTATTCCACAATCGCCCAAAAATCGTTATCATACGCATAGAGATCCTTTAGTGCAACAAACCCAATTACTTTATTTTCCATGGTTGTCAAAAGAACAATGCGCCAACTCAAAGCATCTACAACTTGATTCTACCGTCTTGATTTGTGCTTCAGAACAAAGGTGTAGCCTTGTAAGAAAGAGATCCATGTTGCATGCCTATTGTTCAATTTATTTTGGGTGTTTACATATTTTAATGCAATGCAATCGATAAAGAACACAAACTCTTGATGATGTATCCAATAAAATTTGATTCATTCACGAGATCTAAAAACCATGCAAACACACGAGAATGAAAAATAACTCTCTTTCATTCCTACTCCATCCTAGCTATTACAATGGAAGTTCAACTAGTTATAACTACTATCTGAAATTTTCAGAAATAGCTAATTTTAGAAAATTCTCACATGACTCTAAAATTGACCAATAACTAAAAGCTAACTAGAGCAACATTATTTCTCAACTATTTTTTCTGATTAGGTGCACAAACTAAGAGATAACTGATAATTACAAAAAAAATTTAAAAATCTAAAAAAACATTAAAACCCCAATTTGAGGCCTTATATGAAGGAATTTAACCTTGGAAATGTATTTAAACAAGGTCTAATTTCATGGATTAGATCAGTACATCAATGAACTCTTCCAGACACAACTCCTTATAAAATTTCAGCGCAAACGGATAACCGAGTCAAAAGTTATGATCCTCGAAAATCCCTACATCACTAACCCAAACATAATAAAAGTAAAATAATTATATAAATCATAAATTATCTCATTTTATTAATTAATTACATGGTATTATACATAGTATTGATAAACGAATTAACATCTACCTTGTCTCTGTGATTCTTGGCTTAATATAATGATTAAAACATTTATTAAATTAAACCAACATTTTACTATTCAAACATTATACTTTAATATTAAAAACTAGTATTAGACAATAGTAATACACTTTAATAAATAATATAAACAATGGTAAAATCATACATTTTGAATTTTTATCTTCTTATTAAATATATTTATTATAATTTGTAATTTCATATATATATATATATATATATATAACAAAGAGGTTGTATACATCAATTTAGTGTTTGGTTAAATCAAAAATTTTAAATTAAATTATTATTATCATTATTATTTATTATCATATATTATCAATGTTCATCAGTAAATGGTTTTCATCATATATAATATTTCTTCATAAGTTTAAGGTCTTCAAAAAATTTCAAGGAGATACGATAAAATCAGCCTTTCATAATTTTGGCAATAGAGTATGGATTTTCTAGGGATATTAAGAGAAAATTGACTTGTAAATAAATAGCTTGGTTATAAAGCAAAATAAACCATGACCATGGAGGTAAATGTCAATGCATTGTTCAATAAGAAAATTATAGAAGAAAATATTGATGGTTACTAGTGAGCCAATGCTCATAGGTTAATGCAATGAAGATAATGCATATGCACAACTGATTGCCATGCAATTGTGCTTTGAGAAAGAAAACCAAATTGAAAATGTACACATTTATACTAAACGAAAACAAAACTACAACTAAAAAATGATAACAGATTAATGGAATGTTTTACCTCTTACAAATTAATATTCCCTTTCTCCCTCGTTGTTGTTATCCTTACAACCAAGTATACCCTTAGACATTTGTGTGATAAAGAAATCAACATAATGAGACTATGTTTGAAATTTAAAATATGCAAAATGTTGGCGAAATAAAAACAAAATTAGGCCCTATTACCAAAAAGGACGGGTACAAACATTTTACAAAATAATAGACATCATAAGAGTCACACTAGAATTCTAGTAAATATTCCCTAATCCATGCACATGATATTTAATTTTAACAATATATATTTTGGTATACTGATTAATAAATAGGGGTAAGGGATTTTGAAATTCTGCGAGAGCATATAATTTTAACCTATCATACAATGCTTTGCTATAAATTGGTAAAATTTCCACAATGGGCTATTAAAAATTATGAATGGATTTACATCTAGGGGATAAGAAATAAGAGGAGTGTTGGAAACCTAATCTGTTAGGGTCATTGTATTATTCACTTGAGAAGGAATATGAAAAGTCAAGTGAATAGGAACTATCATCGAGAGTCCAAGAGACCTCTTGGAAGATGAATCCACAGGTCATCTACATCATGTTTTTATATGTGCATCATATTAATAAAATGTATTCCTTTTTAATCTACATTTGTGTGCATTATTATAGTGGTATCATAGCGCATATAGTTCTTAGGGCATGAATTAACATATGTTTGTTGTCCATAGCAGAGTATTGCTTATGCAAAAATGCGTATGTCTCATTTATTACCCTTGGAGTTTTTGTTCTCCTACAAAACCATATATCTTCCTTTTGTATTTCTACAAGTCAATCTATCCATATGCCTATAGATTTGTCCAGAAATGCATCTATCTTCTAGGGTTTATGCATTTCCTATCGTTGCTGAAACGAACGCCCTATGCTATGGTTTCTAGAAATTAGTTCGTCTTCCTTTCACTCTATCATTCATTCTGGCTTCACTCTACTGTTAACTTCCTTCTTGGTGAACTTTTTCTATGATTTTCGAGAGCTAGGAAATGTACAACTCACAAATATTGATTGCATCAATGCCATTCAAGGTAAATATCTTCTAGGTTTTCTTCTTCATAGGATACTCACCATCACGGTTAGAATTATTAGCCTTGTCGTAGTTGTCCTTTCTCTTTCTGTAACACCCATGTTTCCCCCAGTTTGTAAATATAACTATATGGGCCAAGAGACTATGGAAAACTCAATATGTGTGATTTGATGGAACTTTGCATAAAAGGTCAATGAATGTAAATTATGTTATTTACTAGAAAATGGATAAGTGTTGCATGACTGTTGGAAGGGGGGTGTGCTAAGAGAGACCACGGATGCTATGAAAGAGATGGTGAGGGGAACCGAGAATGGTTGAGTTAAACCCCCAACAAACCAATACTTTCTTGGATTTAATTGCTCAGGATCATAACATCCCTCTGACCCGGGAATGAATTACAGTTAGGCTGGTAGGTGGAAAGACCTCCTCAAGAGTTAATGAGGGGATGGGGTAGAGTGCCCGGCTATAAGGCTTCCAGACCTAACCATAGACTAGGAATTCATGCCACACACAATATTGTTGAGGAAGGAAAGAAAGGAAGGCATGGTAGGCAGAGGAAGACCTGCGAAGAGTGCAGAGACGAGAGCCTAAGCTCTCGGGTTTGAGGAAGAACTGAGAAAGAAAGTGAGTTTTGATCGTAGGAAATAGAGACTGAGTCGGGAGAAGGAGAGTAACCTTCATCCCTATCTATGACTGATTCGGGAGAAGGAGAGTAACCTTTGTCCGTATCTGTGACTGAGTCAGGAGAAGGAGAGTAAGCTTTGTACCTATCTATGACTGAGCCGGGAGAAGGAGAGTAAATTTCGTCCCTATCTATGACTGAGTCGGGAGAAGGAGAGTAACCTCTGTCCCTAACTTTCGTTGAGTCAGAAGAAAAGATTCAATCTCAAAGCATCATGGTCTAGCTCGGGGGTGGCCAGTGGTAAATCCGTTAGGAGTGATTGAGCCTATGGTTGGGTGGAAACGGGCACCCCTTTCAGCAGTCGCATCACGTCTTCTGGTTCTGATAAGTGCTTTCATGCTTTGTGCTTTGAAATGGAATAATGAATGAATGCAAGTATGTATACATTTAAGATTGGCCTCTGTATTGACTGATCAAGTGATGTGTATGTATTTATCCCCTTGAGGACTTATGCTTCTGCTTGATTTTCCATATGCTCCATTTTAACCCTCGAAGGTGTTTTCCCCAGGGAGTTACCTCACAGTTCCAGAGCCGGAGCAAGCCTCTTGGCACTGCTATCGTCTCGGTAATTCCACGAGATTACCCCACTCTGTTTCAGAACTTAAAGTTCTACAAGCTAGGAAGGCATTTCCTTCAAACCAGTATACTAATAGACCTTAGGCTCGTGCCCACAACCTTAACCAAATCTCGGCTAAGAGTAGAGATTATAGCCGGAGATTCATCAAAGGGTCCATATGAACAGGATCTAGGAACCCTGTGCGAAGTCCGAAAGGAGCTAACTCTTGATGACTTCGGAGCTTCGAGACATTGAAGCCCTGAGATTTCAAACTTCATAACTGTCAAAAATATCTGAATGTTGGAGTCGCGAAAGGTTGTGAGTCGTTGATCTGGGGAGTCCGTTGGGGCCCCTTCTCAACCGTCTGATCATCTAGTAGAAGGTTTCGTGTATGGTACTTCAGCAAAGTTCCACTTCAGGAGAATGGAGATGTTATAGCATCAAACTCCCCAAATGTCGAAGTTACAAAGTAAAGGAGAGCCATAGATTTGGGGGAGATCATTAGGAGCCCCACCTACCATCTAATCATTCAGGAGAAGGGACCTACACATGGTACTTCGGTGAATTCCTACTTCAGGAAAATGGAGTGGCAGTGAAGCCAAAACCCCCGAAGGTCGGAGTTGTGAAGTGACCAGGACCGTTGATCTCAGGATCCTTCGGGTTCTCTCCTAACCGTCGGATCTACGACAAATTCATCCCGACGATGACCACTTTGGGAGGATTGGGGCATTGTAACGTCAAAACCCCTGAAGGATGAAATTACGAAGTAATGGGGACTGTTGATCCTCAGATCCTTTGGGATCCCTCTCAACCGTCGATATACAAGGGACGCATGGTGCTAGATCCTTTAGTTCAGAGACTGGGAAATCTAGGGAATTTGAGATGTGGTGTGTCGATGAGCTCTGAAGCCTGAAGTAACGAGAGTCATCGATTTGAGGATGCTTTGGGACTTTTCCTCACCATCAGATCTGGGCGGTGGTTAGCCCGACTCTGACCTACTCCGGGAAAAAACTGGAGATTACACGGCAAAATCTGCGAAGACTGAAACAATGAAGTAATGGAAACCATTGATTTGAGGGCATGTTGGATCCCTCCCTAATCATTGGATCTACCCCATGGTCAATTCGATGTTGACTACTTCAGGAGAAAGGAGAAGTATATAGCATGAAACCACCGAACGTCGAAGTTACGAAGTAGCAGAGACTGTCGATCCAAGTGGTATGTGGACCAACCTTAGCCGCAAGATCGAAGGGAATGAAGGACAGTCAGTCCAAAGTGACGTAGTACAGTGACATCACCCAGGGTGACGTGGAACCAAGTTTGATGTGCCACGTGTCACTCGGATTCATGTGTATCACATA
Source organism: Picea mariana (assembly GCA_032191745.1). Classification (NCBI taxonomy): domain Eukaryota; kingdom Viridiplantae; phylum Streptophyta; class Pinopsida; order Pinales; family Pinaceae; genus Picea; species Picea mariana. The sequence goes on from JASDQU011247770.1 coordinate 12,946, forward strand.
CCCTATAGACCCATTGAAACGTGACACGTGTCACCCCTGACCCTTACACGTGTCAATCCCTGGTACGAGCCCACCTAGCCAAAGTGGTTGGTAAAGTGACTAGAACTCTGGGAGTCTAGGACTTCAGACTCCGAAGGATTTGGGGTGTAGTACGAAGAGAGACCAAAAGGCTTGAGGGCTGGAACCACGTGGAAAGCTCACAAGACTTCGGGAGTTCGGGACTTCAGGATATCTTGTGTGTAGACAATAAAGAGGCATTCAGTGCCGAAGTGCCGAGGTGTCAAATTCTGCGCTAGCCTGTGTATTAGACGAGGGTTGATCCAGTCATTGGAATGGTTTATGGATGGACCTTCCCTGCGGGAGGTAGGAACCTAGAGATGGTACAAATGATATGAAGCCACGTGGGTGACACGTGGCCCTCAATGAATGAACCCCCGAAGAACTTTGAAGAGTCATAAGATATAAACCAAGGTTCGGTATAGAGTCTGGTAGCAGTCGTTAGAAAGCTACTAGTAAGAGGAAAAGAATGAATCATCTCGGATAGATGATTCAAGAGGAGATAGTTAAGGAAAAATGAAATTTTGATGACCCAAACCTAAAAGAAGGGAATTTATGGTCGAGTGTGTTACAAATTGGTATCAGAGCATGGTTACAACACTTGGGATACTTGGGCTCATGGACGAGTCGCTTAAAAACCATGTTTAAAGAACTCTTAAGGGTGACACCCTACCTTACCTCTTTTCTAAAGAGTCTTGTTAAAATTTTGTTGAAGAAAAGAATGAAAACTTTCTACTATGTGTGTGTATTTAAGAAATATGAACTATGTGTTGTTCATGAACTAATAGACTGTTAGCTAACAGTAAGTGTTTTGTCAGCACTCAAGTAGTCAATGAATCGCTGGAAACTACAAGTATAAAGGATGTCTATGTGCCATGAAGTGGGGGATGGCTCCCATAATAGAGACAAAGAATCTGACAAAAGGAGGGCGGTGGAGACCCCTCTGGATCTGGTTGAAACTGTAAGGAGCCTCATGTCCGAATTACAGAGTTGCAAGGCCGACAACGAGAGATTGATAAAGGAGCAAGAAAAACAAATGAAAATTAATGCAGTCTTGCTATAGAGCTTATCTGATATACAGAGGCAGCTGCAACATGGACCTACAACCAGTCATGTGGACCGACGACACACAAAGAGAAGTCAAAGCCCACATGAGATATGAAAACATGGCCCCATAAGTGGTGACACTCAGAGGAGTACCTCGAGGAAGTCCCAACCTAAAGGCAAGGGACACTCATCGAGAGAGTCCTCTGGAGAGGAATATGGCAACCCTAAGGGGTCTTCTAGTAGCAAGACTAACTCACATTCTCAAAGGAAAGGAAAGAAGTGAAAACATTCCAAAAGTTGTGATCCTGAAGAGTTCAAGAAATCCAAACCACCCTCTTTTGATGGAGAGATTAATAAAGGGGAAGAGGCAGAAGCTTGGATGCTTAGTTTAAAGAAGTACTTCAGAGTTCATGACTACTCTAAAAACTTGAAGGCTCAAATAGCCATCTTCAACCTGAATGGAAATGCTTCCATTTGGTAGGAAGACCTAAGGAATGTGAAAGAAATCCATGAGAAGGACTTATCATGGAAACATATTGAAAAATACTTCAAGGAGAAGTATCTATCAGAGAAACACTTTGATGGGAAGACTAAGGAGTTCTATTAACTCAAGCTGGGACGACTCACCATAGAAGAATATATCAATAAATTCCTTGAGTTGATAAGGTATGTACCCTACATAAAATATGAAAAGGTAAAAGTGCAATGACTTATTAGTGGGTTACCTCAGTCCTACCAGGATAGGATTGAGTTTGATGAGCCAAAGACCTTAGAAGAGACTATCCAAAAGGAAAGGTATTGTTATGAACAGTTCGAGAATCAAACAGAACCCCGCGAGGACTGGAAGAAGAAAAGTAGTTCAGGATTCAAGAAGAAGGGGTTTAAATCCTCAAGATTTAATAACTATAGGAAGGGTTCTAGGATGATCCTTCCTACCAGAAGTGTGTATCAGCAGAATTTTCCCTCCTAGAGTGGAAATAAACCTTTTGGATCAACCCCAAGAAAGACTGATAACCCAAAGAGAGAACCCTTGAAATGTTGGGGTTGCGGAGAAGAAAATCTACAGAGAGATTGCCCGTGCATAGACAACGGAATAGTAGGAGAGTATACAACATCCAAGAAGCTACCACAGTCAATGATGTGGCTAGGATAATTCCACAGATTTATGCAGTTATGGATAATAAACAAGTCGACCACCAAGCCTAAGTGGTGGAGATGGAAGGTATGATTGCCAACCATTTGGTTTCTATTTTAATTGACCCTAGTTCTAATTTGAGTTATGTCGCCCCTCAGACTGGTGATAAGTGTAAATTGCAACCAGTTAGACATGTTAATCCATGGTTGGTACAACTAGCCACTGGCACCAAAAGAAAAGTAGTAAAGGTTGTACCAGCTTGTCAATTCATTATGGATGGATTTCCCACTCAAGCGACCCTTAACATACTTCCCCTAGGATATTATGACCTGTTGATTGGTATGGACTGGTTAGCCACTTATAAAACCAAGTTGGACTATTACCATAAGACCTTGGAGTGTGAAAATGAAAAAGGGATAAAAATAACTCTCCAAGGGATTCAGAATCCTGTCTCAGTGAGACGAATATCATCCCTTCAAATGAAACAATATTGCAGAAAGGGATGTTCTCTATATGTAATACAGGTGTTGGAAACTATGGAGGATGAAAAACCAAACCTAGAGGACCACCACATATTAAGAGAGTATAGAGACGTGTTTCCAGAAGAGGTACCAGGTCTACCTCCGAGAAGAGACATTGACTTATCGATAGAACTTGCACCAGGAGCAGTGCCAATGTCTAGGATTCCCTATAGGATGAGGGCACCAAAGCTATTTGAGCTCAAGCTACAACTATAGGAGATGATGGAAAAAGGATACATTCATCCCAATGTGTCTCCATGGGGAGAACCAACCTTGTTTGTGAAAAATAAATATGGCACACTCTGACTGTGCATAGACTATAGACAACTCAACAAGACAACCATAAAGAACAAGTATCTCTTACCAAGAATCGATGACTTGTTCGACCAATTAAGGGGTGATTCCATTTTCTCAAAGATTGACTTAAGGTATGGATAGCATCAAGTCCGAATCAAGGATGAATAAATCCACAAAACAACCTTCAGGACAAGGTATGGTCACTACGAATTTGTGGTGGTACCATTTGGATTAACCAATGCTCCCGCCACTTTTATGTGCTTGATGAATAATTTACTCAACAAATTCCTAGAAAGATTTGTATTGGTTTTCATTGATGATATCCTAATCTACTCCAAGAACAAACAGGATCATGAAGAACATCTTAGACTTGTACTTCAAGTACTAAGAGAGCATCATCTCTACACTAAATTTAGCAAGTGTGACTTTTTCCAGAAGCAAGTCCATTACTTAGGCCATGTTATTTCTAAAGTAGGAGTAGCAGTAGACCCTGACAAGATCGGGTCTATCATGGAATGGCCTACCCCAAAGGATGTATATGATATTAGATCCTTTATGGGCTTAGTGGGATACTATAGAAGGTTTATAAAAGGATTTTCCAAGATTGGTTTGTCCAATCACTACCCTTTAGAAAAAGGGGGTTAAGTTCACTTGGACATCAGAATGTGAAGAAATATTTCAGAAACTGAAATACTTTCTAACCCATGCACCTGTGTTGAAGATTGCAGACCCTAATAATGACTTCCTTGTGTGTACAGATGTCTGCAAGGAAGGACTCGGAGGAGTCCTTATGCAATAAGGGTGTGTAATTTGCTATGAATCCATAAAATTGAATGAGCATGAAATCAATTATATGACCCATGATCTAGAGTTTGCTGCCATAGTGCACGCTTTAAAAATGTGGAGGCATTACCTCCTGGGTAGGATATTTGTACTTATAACAAACCATTGTGGGTTGAGGCACCTGTTTGATCAACCAAAACTCAATGTTAGGCAAGCTAGGTGGATGTCTCTCCTTAGTGAGTTTGATTTCAAAATAAAACACATCAAAGGAAAGGAAAATAGGGTGGTCAATGTCCTTCGCAAAAATTTGAAAACGATTCACCTGGCAGCAATGAGCACCTGTAAAATGGATGTCAGGGAGAGAGTCTGGAATGCACAGGAGACAGATGCAGTCTTCAATATCATGACATCATACCTAAAGAAAGAGCCCACAGATCTAAAGTATGAAGGCTATCAGATGTTGGATGAAGGTCTGCTGACTTACAGAAACAGATTGTATATCTCAAGTTGTGATGACTTGAAGAGGTTCATAATGGAAAAACTACACAAGAGACCATATATTGGTCATCCAGGTTATCAGAAAATGATTACAGCCACTAGAAAACAATTCTATTGGCCTGGATTGAAAAAGGACATAGCTGATTATTTAGCTAAGTGTCTAGAATGCAAGCACGTTAATGCAGAACACTAGCATCCAGTAGGGTTGTTACATCCCCTACCAATTCCAGAATGGAAATGGGAAACCATTTCCATGGATTTTATCACCAGATTACCAAAATCGGCCAAGTAGAACGAAACCATCATGGTTGTGGTGGAAAAATTGAGCAAGTCTGCTCACTTCGCTCCTGTCAAGTCAACTTGCAAGGAAATAGATATCGCCAACATCTTCATGAAGGAGATATTTAGATTGCATGGCATGCCTAGGGAGATTATATCTGATAGAGACACAAAATTTACTTCAAGCTTCTGGAAGCCCTTAATGGATGGTTTTGAGACTAAATTATTGTTTAGCACATCCTATCACCCTCAAAATGATGGACAAACAGAAAGAGTAAACTAGATATTGGAAGACATGTTAAGGATGCATGTAATGCATCAGCCTAAGAAGTGGGAAGACTACCTACCATTGGTATAATTTTCCTACAACAATGGTTATCAAGAGTCACTGAAGATGAGCCCTTTTGAAGCCCTCTATGGTAGACAGTGCAAGATTCCAATCAGCTAGAGTAATCAAGTGGATAGAATTAAAATCGGACCTGACATGCTGAAATAAATGGAACAACAAGTGATTCAGATAAAAAAAAATCTGAAAATTAGTCAGGATAGACAGAAGAGTTATGCCAACAGAAAGAGAACTCCCAGAGAGTTCAAGACATGATACCATGTCTATCTACGAGTTAGGACCAGAAGGAGTTCCTTGAGAATGGGAGCTTGTGACAAACTGGCACCCCGATATTGTGGACCCTTTGAAATCTTAGATAGAGTGGGACCTGTATCCTATAGTCTAGCACTCCCCCCCACCGTGAAGGCACATAATGTTTTCCATGTTTCGTTATTAAAGAAATATGTACATGATTCTAATCATATAATTGACTTGTATGTGATTAAGGTGGAGCCGGAGGGAGAATTCCTACCAGAACCTCAATGTATACTAGAAAGGAAGGACACCTCACTCAGGAACCGAACCATTGCACAGGTAAAGGCACAGTGAAAACACTTTGGCCTAGATGAGGCCACGTGGGAAATGGAGGATGCCATGAGACATGCATATCCATTTCTGTTTACTTATGGATATACAAATCACGTTGAAAGATATAACATCGAGGATGATGTTCCTTTAAGGGGGAGGGGATTGTAACACCCATGTTTCCCCCAGTTTGT